>JASVEL010002368.1:0-156989 GCA_032618575.1 Nicotiana noctiflora | reverse complement strand
TATGCAAGTTTTATCAACCAACCCATATCTCAAGAATTGGGTGCGGCGACACAGGTGCTCGATCATCCACATTTGTAGCAGTAAATTACATCCTTCAAAAAAATCTCCTCTGGCTTTGCAGGCTGTGAGAGCTCGATATATGTCTGCTAGTATCATGGGAGCAAGAGTACTTTCGCATTGGTCAAGCAAAGTACTGACAATTCCGGCTATCTTTATATCAATATTCCCGTCTTTTCTCGGGAATACCACAAGTCCTAAGAAGGCTATCATGAAGGCAATTCGTCTGTGCTCCTCCCATTTCTGGCGATTACCCTTACTGCATAACTTATTCTCTGGCTTGTCAAAACCTCGCACAGGACCGTACCTTTGATAGATGAAGCTTAAAGTACAAAACCCTTGTGCTAGATCTGGGTTACGTACCGTTCTGGCTGTCTTCAATGAGTCTAAAAATCGGTGTATGGCGACAACCCTGGGAGCGATTAGATATTGATGCCCCAATGGTATATCAGTGTTTCCAATATATCCGGTCATATCCTCCAAAGTTGGGGTGAGCTCGAAATCCGAGAAGTGAAAGACATTGTGTGCGTAGTCCCAGTATGTGACTAATGCTCTTATGATATCCCCTCGAGGCTTTATTTCAAGCAGACCTGTGAGACCTTTCAAATATTTCTTAACTTCATCCCGCCCTTCTTCGCCTAGATCATCCCACCATAGTCGTATTTGTATCGGGATTTTAGTCATGAGTGAAAAGGGTTCATTTCGAATCGTGCTCATCCTGCACATTTATTTAAAAAAGAAGATCACTTTGGCTGGCCATGATTGGACTATTTTTTTTTTTTTTTTTCAAAATTTAAAATTTTGGTATTTTGAAAAAGGGCAAGTTGGACCCGATGGGGGTTGCCTACGTATCTCACATTCGGTGAGAATCAAACCCGCGTAGTTTGGTCCGTCAAAACAAACTATATTTTTTCTTTTATTGACCGATAAAGAAAACACATTTTGTTAAGAAAACCATTTTGTTGGCAAGGTCAACCTTCCGTCGTCTTTTATTAGCAAACTAAATTTATTGATTTGTTGGTAAAACACATTTTTGTATTTCTGAAAAATATCTATTTCCCCATACTATTTCTTTTTCCTTTTTTTTTCTTCAGTATTTAAAAGCCGGTCAACATGCAAGTCCCAATAAATGCTTAAAACATGGTGTAGCAGGATGGTCTTTTCATATCAGGTTGCCTGTCCTAGACGGACCCAACCCCTGTGTTGAGTCCCCTAAGTCGAATGCAACGTGATGCAAAAAAATGTTTCCTACTAGGGATCCGGTATGCAGTTATGTTATTCTAAGCTCAGAACCTCGGTATGTGATCTAGACTGTGTACCCAAGCGGACAACTCGGGCTGAGGAAGGAGCTCCTTTCCGGGAACCAAAAGGCCGACCGGCTTAGAAACTTTCCGAGCCTCTTTATTATTTCGGGGTATGACACTAACAGAATAGGGAGTCTCAACCAGTGAGCACTGTGAGCACGTGAAGGGTTTTCGGCACAGTTTTATATACAGTTCACGCAATATCAAAGCGGTAAACATATAGCAGTTTGTATATACAGTGCAACTAGTATCAAAGCGGTAGACATGTAGCACATTAATTAAACATATAATAAAATCGGATATAGACAAAAACAACAATTTAACTGAGCTCGAATTCTTAAACCCTGAACCGAAGTTCTGGGTGAGGTTATCCCCAGCAGAGTCGCCAGAGCTGTCACACCTCCTTTTTACCGCATATACGTAAACGTAAATGTGCCACGGTTTAATACTACACCCCAAAAGGGATATAATAATAATCAATGAAGGAGTTTTTCCACTTAAAGGACAGACGGAACGGGATCAATTTATTTAATTATTCAGAGTCGCCACTTGGGAAAATAATGGTGTCCCAAGTCACCGGTTTAATCCCGAACCGAGGAAATTTATGACTCTGTAATATAGTCTGCGAAACTAGAAACCTGGATAAGGAATTCCGTTAACCCGGAGAAGGTGTTAGGCACTCCCGGATTCCGTGGTTTTAGCACGGTCGCTCAACTGCATATTTTTTATCTGATTTCTTTATATATTTCAATTATGTGCTTTAATGTTCCGCTTTTCAATTTTAAAAGAATTGCAACGTCGTGAAAATGTATTTCGGGCCACACCGTACCAGTACGCCTATGGCCTTTAACACATTCCGACTTCGTTGAGAGTAGGATTTGGGTCACATAAATGCGCACCCGTATTTGTGAATGTAATATTATTATAAGTCGCGCCTAAAGTTCCTACGCCTTGATTAATTTTTGGAAAGACCGTGAAATTCACTAAACGGTCCTTCCGAGTCTATGTTTTTTATAACAATTGATTGAGGGCCCCGTGCACTTGTTCTCTAACGAGGCTCATCTCACTTTTTATTTAAAGGTCAAATCCTAGAGTACTACATTTTCTATTTATTTGTCTCTAAAGTATAAGAAGGTTTCAGATTTTTAATTTCATTTAGTACGACCACGTTTCATAAATTTAACTCGTAACTAGTGGCACCAATGAGCCAATTAAACGGCTTAAACCTTATTGAGGAAGTCATAGGGTTGATTCCTTGAAGTGGAAAATCCAAAGTTCTACAATCAAATCTGCACATTTCAAAACTGGGCTATCTACTTTAACTCTGAGGCCCAAATGTTTATCTTGCTATTATTGTTAAACCAAAGAAGACATCTAAATAAACAATTCCAACTTTCATCACTATATTAGCCTATATTACTTACGTGGACTACAAAGTGTTGGACATCGTCTACTATTAGTTTTAGGAGTATTATGAGCTGATTTCCAACTTATTCAAATTTACAGTTGAATCACTAATAATGATTTTTCATATTCATGATGAGATTTTGCGTTTCATCAACAATCCAGTTAACTGAATTTAAGTACACATGAGTTTTTTCATTTCACTTATCAGAACGGTCAAATTGCCGCAATACATATGGAATGCATTTAATTATTCTACCAATTCTCTAATTAACAGTTCAATCTATGTCAAATAAATGCAGACCAAATCTGTACACATGCAGAACGTAGAGACACAATCGAAATCAACTTGTATTTTACTAACTTCAGTTCTAATTATTCTGTAGGCATATGGTTTTACTATATTTGACAGTCAATGCTTAAAACAATACCAATTAAATCACAATAGTCTAGTTTTAACTTATAATTAGAAAATAGTCCTTGAGATCTACTACATATAGTCTAATAATTTTTATGTATAAAAGGAAACTAAGAAAACAGAGATGAGAAGACTGCAGCAGCATAACTTCGAACAACTTTCAATTTATTTCCATAAGCTTTGAGGTTTACAAAATGTGTACCTGAAAGTTGAGTAGATCTATCAGATTTAATAAACACAGCAACAATGGTTCAGCTATAGCAGCACTCAGCAGCAATACGCAATAACAGCGAGAAGACTAAGAAAAACCAGCTCAAACTCGATAAAATGCAACTCAGGAACAAACCAGCAACACGCTTGTTGCTTAAATTAGCCCAGAAATGGTTCAAAGCCTAAACCAAACTAACTGAACATCCAGCGATACCAAAATGACCCAAGAGTGTGACCACACAGCGTAAGTAGACCAATTTCGACTTCGAAGTACCCAGCAAACAACTTGAAAATACCACACGGACCAACACTTGTACCAATGCTAGTTTAGTTGGACCTCTAGGCCAAAAAAAACAATCTATTTTCTCAAAGTCTGTGTGTAAGAAAAACTATGTCTGTATATCTCTCCCCCTTCTGCCTATGTCTCTGTTTTCAGACCTTTCCCTGTTTATACCCCCTTCCTCACCTGGCCAACCTATTTTAAAATCCTGGCCAGCCCATACCATGTTCTGTCCTAAGCCACTAAATCCTGTCCCAGCCTGGGACTTATCTAATTTTAAACTTAAAGGTCTGCAGAAACTGGTGGTACCCTGCTATACAGCAGGTTCCACCAGTCTAGGTTATGGGTAATATATTGTTTTAATCAATTCTCTTAAAGCTAAACCATACCCTTACTGATTTTCCAAGTCATTATGAATAAACAAATTAGTTAGTGCTTCTACTGGCAGTCCAATTAGTTCAAACATTCTGCAAGTTTCAGCACCTCAAAATACCCCCACCAATTCATCTAAATAAAAGAAACTAACAATTGTCTAAACCAAATCTTAAGTAAACACTGGAACACTTAAGCTGAATTTAAAACCAAGTTGAATTCTTATCAGACTCCCCAAACAGAACAATGTGGTTCAACTCATCAAACTTGTGCAACAACTTAAACTTGAACTCAGATTGAATCAAATGGCACCAAAACAAAGACCCATGATTCAACGATTCAGGACACAATTGTATTGAACCACTAAGGTCAAGATTTAAATTCATGATTGACACAAATACATAGGAACAAACTAACTATATTCCGCACACATCATAATTCCAGATTAAACTTAAACAACAAAATGAAGGGACACTGGCAATATACTAGACGGAGCCCTGAAGCTGAGGACAAAACTCGATGAGAACTAACTAAACGATGATAATGAACAGAGATGATTCGACCAAATAAAAGGTCTGACGAAGAAACGAGGAAGAAGAACAGTGAACAAAGTAAAAACAATAAAATCACTACAATATCACAAACAAATATAAAAAACAAAACAAAAAAAAGGGAAAAATCAAAGAGAGAAACAAAGAATACCTCAAAACTCCGAACACCCAACGAACCTGACTCGAATCACTGACTCGGGCCTTGTTTTGGGGTAAAAACGGACTTTAATCGATTATTTTCGACTGAAAACATTCGATTAAAGTTGATTGAGACCCCAATTTCTTCTCTTTTCGGACAGATCCAGGCTTGATTTTTTCTTAGGGTTTATACGGCATTTTGGGGCTAGGTGGTTTCGGGTGGGATTCGAAACAAAATAGGCTTGGATTGGTTATGGGGAAGGTAAGGCGATGGTTTTGTGTGAGTTTGAGAATGGGGAAATTTTGGTTTCGACTCGATTCTTCGATCAAAGATTCGAAGAATTCCGGTTTGATTCGAAGTAGATCGTGCTAAGGGTTGGGTTGAGGAGGTCTTGGGGAGTTTGGGGTGTGAATTTGGGAGCCATTGGCCTACCGGAACCGCCGTGAGGCGATTTCTGGCAGGCGGGAGACGGCGGCTCAAGGGGGAGGTTCGTCGGGGGTCCTAGGGTTAGAGAGACATGAATGGAGGGGATCTGTTTGGTTTGGGGGGGTAATTTGGTGTACTAAATCAAGATAATCAATCCGAGCCGTTGCATCAAATGATCTGGACGGCTTGGATCAACTAAAGGATAGAGAGACGGCGTCGTTTGGTTTAATGAGGGCTGGGCAGATCACGGGTCGGAGGAGTTGGGTATTGGACTGGGCTTTTGCGTATTTGGGCTGGTCCTGATTGACTTTCAATTGGACTGGCCCAGTCCGCACTATATATGCAATAAATTTTTTGTAAGCATTGATTACTCCCAATTGCAAGCTTGAATTTTATATATGCAATATATTATTATTATTATTATTATTATTATTATTATTATTATTATTATTATTATTATTATTATTATTATTATTATTATTATTATTATTTTATTTAAACCACAAAACACGCACACACGGATATAAACAATCACAAAAATCACGCACAACACAAAGCTATTTTAGTTTGAATTTGTGGGAGTAAGTCTCGTGCGGGGGCAAAAATCACGTGCTCACAATCATTGGTTTTGATTTTTAGGAAAATCAGAATGAGTTTGAAGGAACAATCTCAGTTGAAACCTTTGAATTTGAAAGGTTTAGCCAAGGATTTGACTTATTTGTATATGAGATTGAATCAGAAATTTTATGATTTGGTTAACTTCGTTAGGTGATTTGGGACTTGGGAGAGTGACCATAATGCATTTTGGAAGTTCGTGGAAGGTTTTGGCTTGAATTGGCAAAGTTGAGATTTCGGCGTTTTCCGATTGATAGGTGCAATTTTTATTTAGAGGTCGGAATGGAATTTCGAGAGTTGCAGTAGCTTCATTATATCATTTGGGATGTGTGTGCAAAATTTTAGGTCATTCGGATGTGGTTTGGCCGGTTTTTTTATCGGAAGTGTATTTCAAAAGTTTTTAGAAAACTTAGGCTTGAATTCAATAAGTTTAGGATAATTTGATGTTGTTTGAGGTGTTTTGATGATTGGAATAAGTTTGAATGATATTATAGTTTATGTTGGTAGCTTTGGTTGAGGTCTCGGGGGCCTCGGGTGAGTTTCGGATGGTCAAAAGGACCAATTTCTATGTTGAGGAGTTGCAGAAATTGCAGTACCAGTTGCGGTCAATTTTTGGCCTTCGCGATCGCATGAGGTCCCTCGAGATCGCGTAGAAAGAATATGGGCTAGACTTATTTTGGCCTTCACGTTCGCGTTTGAGGTCTCGCGTTCACGGAGAGCCCCGAGCTTGTGCTTCGTGTTCACATGCAGTTATTCGCATTTGCGTACAAGTAATTGGGGTTCCAGTGTTTTGCTATTCGCGTTCACATCATTGGGGTCGTGTTCACGTAGCTCTGGGATTTAAAGCATCGCGTTTGCAGCAGCATTATCGCGTTCGCATAATGTTAATTTGAGAGGTGGAAATTTAGTGCTTCGCAATCGCGATACTTGGGAGATCTCGATGAGGTAATGGTCGGTGCTGGGCAGAATATTTTAAGTCACTTCATCCGCGATTTTGGGTGATTTTTCCTCTATGGTTGATCATTTTGAGAGCTTGTTGGTAGATATTAAAGAGGGATTTAAGGGGAATCAATTGGAGATAAGATTTTTGAACGTAAAACTCATTTTTATTGTGAAATCCACCTAGAAATTCATGGAAAGTAAGTCTAAAATTGAAGAACGAGGGCTTGAGAAATTGGACTTTTTAATTGGGATTTGAAGGACCATGTGAGGTCAGATTTGAGAACTTTTGATATGTATGAACTCGTGAGAGGATAAGGAACCCGTTGATATGAGAATTTCTAAGTTTTGAGAAGTGGGTCGGGCTCGAATTTTGGTAATTTCGGGATTTGTGCCCGTTATTGATTGTTTTCGCTTGGGTTTTGTTCTCTTAGCATATTGTGATGTATCCGTTCTAATTTTGAATAGATTCGATGCGCGTGGAGGCCGATTAGAGGGTCGAAGGTGTTGCGAGCTAGAGATTTTGCCAATTCAAGGTGAGTAATGATTGTAAATGATATCCTGAGGGTTTAAAACCCCGGATTGTATATCGTAGTGCTATAATGAAGTGAGACACGCACTGGATGACGAGCCTGCGGTCTTTTACTACTGGGGATTATGACTTGGTTTGTCTCGATTGATTATTTTACCGCGTATTGACTAAAACTTATTTGTTATCATCATGATTTGGGCTGATTGTCATATTTGGACTTCGTGCCAACTATTTGGACCCTTCGGGGATTTTTATCACTATATTGACTACTATTTGAACTCAGTCATGTTGATATCTACTGTTTTACAAACTCAAACACTTTTATTCAGATTTGAAACTTAAAAGATATTTCAAAATATTGTTTTGGGTTGAGAATTACTATTTTACTAATGCCCGAAGGGCTTGTGATAATTTTTTGGACTGAGTGAGGCCAAGTGCTGATAGATGATGCCACGAGATGACTTGATATTGTGCTTGGGCCGTAAAGGGGCCCTCCCGTAGTCTGCACACCCCTGGTGAGCGCCATTAATGATATATGAATCGAGCTGCACGCTGCAACAATCTATGAATCGGGTTGCATGCCGCAGCGGTTGCTATATGATACTATTCTGAAAGTGATCTGAGAAAGAGAGCCCGAAGGGCTGAGAGTGTTATGAGAGTGAGCCCGAGGGGCTGGTACTGTTCTAAGATATTGCCTGAGGGGCGAACCTTTATGTGTTCATCTTTCATATTTACTTGTCATTTTACCTGTTATACTGTGGTATTCGTGCCCGAGGGGCGAATTTTCTGTGCTTATCAGCACTAACTATTTTGCAATCATTGCGTAAATGTTGAAAAAGTCATTTTCAAAAGAGGTTTAAACTTAGGTAAGATATTTTCTAAAGATTTCACTGCTTCACTGCTTTTCTCAAAGGGTTTTACACTACTTCTATACATCATATTGGTTGCTTTACGTGATTTCTTACTACTCAGTTGTTATTTACCTTTATTACTCACTGAGTTGGAATACTTACTTTACTTCCTACGCATTGTGTACATGCATGTATTTATACACCCGGTAATGGATTTTGGCTGATCGGTGGCAATGTTGTTAGAGTTTAGCGAGGTGGCTGCCATCGTTCGCAACATCGTTTTTCTCCTTTATGTTCATCATTCGTGTTTTGTTAATTTAGTCCTTGTAGTTGAATTTACACTCTAATAGATGCTCGTGACTTGTGACACCCCAGTTTGGACTGTGTTTGGGTTATATTCTACACTTAATAAAGAAATCTTTTGTTTAGACTATGATTATTTAATTATTTTAAAATTGTGAATCAATATTTAACTATTCTGAAAAGGCGAAATGGGTTAGTTGGCTGGCTTTGTCTTCACAAGAGGCGCCTTTACGATCGGGGCAGGGTTTGAGTCGTGACACTTGGTGTAGGTCTAATCTTGTTCCAAGGTTAAAAGAGAAGCAATTAGGTGTCGAAGAAGGAAAGAAAGAGGAACCAAAAAGATCTGGAGCGTGGGTGGAAGATTGAGAGAGAAAAGGGGAAAGAGAAGAGAAAAAAGGAAAAAGATATAATTAAATCCTTTAATTATAGGCACTAATAATGAATTGGTAGCCTTTTAAGGTGGAATGTAATATATTTTGTAAACAAAACTTATTTAGATCGTGTAATTAACTAAACATGGACACTTTTGGTTTAAAATTTCCAATAATGTATAGCTATGTAAAAATCTCTAGATGGTACGTAGGAAAAGATTTTGTACCGGTATTAAAGTTTGATTTTGTTAAAAATATTTGATTAATATAAAAATTTGCAAAAGTTATGTGACATTATACTATTACAATAATAGAGGTTAAAATATCATGGTATAGCGAGGTTTTACATTGGTCAATGAAAAATAGCCAGCATTTACTAAGTCAATGAAAAATAGCCACTATTTTGCTCTGCAACAGGGACCGATCCAGTATAATATACGGGAGTTCTGGTGCATTTGTGTACGAATTCCAGCATATTATGCCGGACCGATATACTTTGCTAACTCTTGTAAAAATTGCAGGAGACTGGAGCATCAGTGCACCAAACTCCAGTATATTATACTGGACAATTATACTTGCTGGAACTCCCGTAAAGTTTGCAGGAGTTCCAGCATAGTTATCCTGGAACACCCGTAAAATTTACGGGAGTTCAAGCATACTTATGTTGGAACTCCCGTTAAATTTGCGGGCGTATTTTTCCGGATTTTGAACAGTGTTTTCGCTCATATTTAAAGTGGCTAAATTCTGATAACTTTTAAAACTTGACTATTTTTCAACGACCAGTGATAAATCTGACTATTTCTTAATTTCTCACGTAACAGAGTCATACATTTTGGAACATCTCGAAATTAAGATAGTGTCATACATGTTGGAAGAGATGGAGTAATTTTTAAGTTAAACCAAAACAACACTATTAATTGGCAGGTAAGCGAGAGACATCGATGAAAAATCTGATTAATATTATTTAGAAAATGTTGAGGGTCGTTAGATCATTAATTGACAAAAGTGATGGTTTAAGATACAATTTGTGACATAGTTAGGGAAAAAAGGACAAAATTTGGATCCTTGTTTATAAGTATTTTCTAATTTTGGTTCTTGTGTTTTATGCTTGAGTGCATATGTATAATCAAGTTTGCTATCTTTCTTGCAATTGTATTATATTGTGAACGAGTTCTTATTGTATATAAATTTGAAATTGTTAGAAGAAACCGATAATTTTAAATCCTGGATCTATTTACGAATTCAAGCATGTCTTTTGTTGACCCATATATTTGTGTTAAAATTGGCAAAACATATATTTAAAAACCCCAAAGAGCTGCCTTTTCTAGAATCTGTAAGTAAAAATGGTCAAAATATCATGGTATAGCCAGTTTTTACATTGATCAATCAAAAATAGCTAGCGTTTATCAAGTCAATAAAAACTAATCACTATTTTGCTGCAAATGGGACCGCTCCCGTATAATTTATGGGAGTTCTGGTGCATTTGTGTACGAACTCCAACATATTATACTGGACCGGTATGCTTTGCTAACTCCTGTAAAATTTGTGGGAGACCAGAGCACCAGTGCTCCAAACTCCACATATTATACTGGATATTTATACTTGCTGGAACTCCCGTAAAATATGTGGGAGTTCCAGCATAATTATGCTTGAACTCCCGTAAAATTTGCAGGAGTTCCAGCATAGTTATCCTGGAACTCCCATAAAATATGCGGGAGTTCAAGCATACTTATGCTGGAACTCCCATAAAATTTGCGGGCATATTTTTCGGATTTTGAACAGTGTTTTCGCTTAGATTTCTCTTTACATAAAAAATGGCTAAATTTCGATGACTTTTAAAACTTGGCTATTTTTCAACAACCAGTGGTAAATCTGACTATTTTGAAATTTCTCACGTAAAAATGACACCGTAGCCACCTAAAGGGCTGCCCTTTAAGAATTATCCACTGTGTCCTGAATTTCAGATTTTCAATTCAATTTTCAGGACAAAACTGTCTTATTATCCTGGAGTTGAGATTTTTAGTTCAAAATTTCAGGATAAAAATAAATACGAGCTAATCCTTAAACAATACTTCCAGGGAATGGCTATACATGCACTACTCGAAATCTTGACTCCTCTTTGCTAGACCGGTTGAAATGTATCTTTTCCAGCATTTCATGTGACCGTCTATGGGACGGAAAGTACGTACTAAGAAGCATGAAGTTTCAATCTTTCATTTCAGGAAATCAGGAAAACAACGCGTAACATAGAAAAATACATGCATTTAGGAAAAAGAAGAAAATGAAAGGAGATTCCCCCAACGTACACCAACCATTTCATTTCTAATTGGATTAATCACTTTAAGGGGAAAAAAAAGAATTATTAATAGGCTCTTATAGGAGTGTAATTGAAGCAGAGAAAGTGACATTTTAAGTTTTACACAAAAATGTACAAAAATAAGCTCCAATGGTCATGAGATCCCTTTATGGAAGCTGCAAGAACCTTGGTGCTCATTGCAGACCACCAACCCCCTCCTCAACATTATTTTGAGACAACTGAAAAATCCCCGAGGGCCAATTAGCACAGGATTGAAACTCAAAACCCTTTTCTACAAAAATATCAGGCTCGTTCGTTGTCTGCAGCAGGGTTTGAACTATGATGTGCGCTTAATCCACACATTAACATTGCTTTAGAGGAAAAGCAAGATTACCGTTTAGATATCTCTGCCTTGGCAAGCGCCTCGTTCTCTTTCCCCAACCGGTTAGGCTTTTTTCCTCGAGCCCCAGCTCACCAGAACAAGGCTGGTTTACTGGAGGTGGGCAATCTGCAGGAATTGTTGGGGAGGGATCGGCATTTGCTAAACGCTTCCTTCCCCTACCACTCTTGCCGGTTTTCCTACGTGACATGGTCGACTGCCAAGAGGATCCACTGGCCTTAAACAGTTCTTCGAATTTCAAAATATCTTTGTTCACCTCGTACCTAGATAGGGAAATAAGACCAGGAAGAACGTCCCTCTGGAAATCTTTCCGTTGCCTTCCCCTTTTTCCTTGCCCTCTTCGAGGCCGTTTTGGTAAGGTAATGGCAACTGTTTCTTCGTTGTTATGGCTCTCCAATGTCGTTGTTCTATAGGAATACTCTTCTTCCTTCATATCTTCCAGCTTGAGTGTCATAAATTCAAAGTAATCAAAGCCATCGGGAATGGATTCCTCATCAAACTCGCAACCTGAGGAGATCTCTCTAGCAATGCATTCTTGTTGAACACAACAGTGAGAGGAGACCAATTCAGCAAACCATTTGAGGCAGTCACTAGTTTCAGGTTGCAAGGCATCATTCATTTCTCCGTTTGCACCAGACATTGAGATGGAGATTATAGAGTCAGCAGCAAGCCTCATGGCTTCTTCATTCGATTTATTAGATTCTTCTAATGTATGTTTAGATTCCACACATTGCGCTTCAGATTCAAGAATTGCTGGAGCTTCTAAATCTATCTCAGTGGTCGCAATCCTCATCACAGCCTTAGGAAGAGAAGGTGCTGATGGAGCCTCTTCTTCATCTAACGACAAGTTCAAATCAATCTGATGCCTTAGACTAGAAATGCAACCATTTAGTCCCTTTTCTTGGAGAAAGTCCTTGGCTTCCACCTGACTTCTAGAAACAATCTCATCTCCTGGAACTTTCGTAGCAGTAACATTGTCACCATTAGGAAAAGCGGCGTTTGACAGCCCACTTGCTGCATGTGAGTCCGTTGGGGCACTGAAAATTGGAACACCAAAAATTGTCCTTATTTTAGTGCTGGCACTAATAGAGTCTTTGATGGATGATCTCGATAACATGGTTCCCTGCCTCTGATCTATAATTTGAGAGGAATTGACTGTTGTGTCTTCTCTTCTAAAAAACTGCTGAGAATTATTCTGCAAGGAGTCCAGATTTAGGTGACAACAATTTTCACTCCCTTTAGTCTGCTCTACACTTTCCTGTGATTTCACCACTAACCAAGGCACTGTCTCTCGGGAGTTTTCCTGCTTCTTTTGACAATCACCCGATACAGGCGCTTTTCCAGCCGCTTCAGTTCGAGATACACAGGAAGTTTCCTTGTCAATCCTCATATGCATGTTGTTTTGACAAGACTCAACGTTCCGCAGGAGTTCAGTATAACTCTGAGAAAGTGGTGGAGATTTATGAGTGAAAGTCTGCACATTGGAACAGCTAGCAGATTGCATTCGATTTTCTTCATGAATTTCTACACCAAAAAGTGTTTTCTTCCTCTGGTGTTCTGTATTGGTTTCCTTAAATAGAGAGTGCCTGAAAAGTTGATGACCTTGCGGTGACAGAAAAGTTTTAGGTAAAATTTCAGCAGTTTCAAGTCTTCCAGAAGATTCGTTATCACGTTGCGTTTTCTCTGAAACAAGTAGCAATGAGATCAAAATATGTGGCGATAGCAAGATAGTAACATCAAACACAGCAGTTCACATAAAAGCTAAAATTGCTGCATTCTCACTTATCAACAGAGCTTTTCTGCCCTTTAAACGAGGCATACTCACTTATCAACAGATCTTTTCTGCCCTTTAAATGAGGTAGTCGACACAATGCATATAAGGCGTATAATGGTGTTTGAGTGGGATAAGATGGATAACATTCTGAAGTACATGGAAGTAAGCACAAAAATAGGTCTGGCAACTGTATATCACAGGATTGCCTAAAATACTGCTCCATTTGTCCCAATTATTTAACACGTCTTCGGCATTTTGGGACCATAAATGTTTGACACCATTACATTAGTAATATTTCTCTATACAATTTTCACAACTTTTGCTAATTTGAACATCGATGTGAAGTTTTTTCTGCCAAGATAAATTCTCAGCCATTATTGAATATTTTGTTCCACTACCACTCATGAAAAGTGAAAATAAGGGTTTACATCATGAAAGTAATCTTACCAGCATTTAGTTTAAAAGTTAACTGCTCTTCTCCATTCCTGTGAGGCGGGTGGTTGAGGCAAATTCCACCAATCCTTTCCTTGAGTGACTTTGGAGAGAATTTTCCCCCATCATAGATGTCATTATCGAGGCAAGTAATGCTATTTATATTGATATCCGGCACCAACGAAGAAGCTTCTTCAAGTGGTAAAGGTTTATTCAAGTCAGCTAGTTCATCAGTTCCTTTTAAGGAATTGGCTCTGTCACGATCAACATCAGAATGAAATTCTAAAGTGCTGGCAAAAGGTATCTTTGCATCTCTACTTCGGGGCATCTGATAAATTCCCTCGACAGGGTTCCCTCGAATGCAGGGCAATCCCCATTGGCTATTCACTCTCCCATCAACTACAAATCTAGAGTCAAACATTTTCCTTTGGAACAAACTGCTACTAGGCTGGTGAGATTCACATTCCTTTAAACTTTTAGTGACTTGGGAGGGGAAATGACTGGACCTACTATCGTTCTCCATAAAATCAAAAGGTGATTGATTCTTAGCAGTGTCTGTGGTTGATAGCTGACCAGCTATAGAATCCAATGAAGGAAAACGAGATGATGAAGGAATTGACTGGAATGTCTTCATTGGATGGTTAAGCATTTCATTCCTTTGATGTTCATTCATTAGATCCCTTTGTCTTCTATAAAGCCGGTGGAGTTCTTGGAGCTGCATCGGTAAACCACATTAAAAGCATATAAAATGTTGGAAAAATGATCTCTTTATGTTAGCCCTTTATAGAAAATGAAACAATTCGAGTGAGAACATGATTAAAAGTCTGTATACCTGATGCCTGAAAACTATCTCATGCTTCAAAATTGTCTGCCTCGCTTTTTCTTTGTCACATTCAACATATCCATCAACCGGTTGCGGGGGCAAAACTGAGTCAGTGCACTGATTTCTTATCCTTGACTTAATTTCATGATTTACGAGCCACGGAATGTTAGTTCCATTGTTATTTAGATCACTCAGAGAGCAAAATCCTGGCAAATATGTCTTGCATTGTATTTTAGTTCCCATTTCTGCACTCATACAAGGGGTGGAAAAAATATGATCAGAGTAGTAAAATGATCAAACGCCATGAAAAACACTACAACAACAACGACCCAATGAAATTCCACTAGTGGGGTGAGGGTAGTGTATACGAAGACCTTACCCCTACCACTAGTGGAGCCATGAAAAACACTAAAGAACTCTAAATTAGACCATAACAATCAAGAACATATTTTTTGGAGAGAATATGACAGAGACAAGCTCAATAAAGAAAGCAGACAATCCAAGTTAGTTCAGTTCAATGAACCAGTATACTTGCTTGAAAACAACAACAACCCAGTAAAAACCCACAAGTTGGGTCTGGGGAGGGTAGAGTGCACACAGACCTTACCCCTACCCCAAGGAGATAGAGAGGTTGTTTCTGGTAGACCCTCGACTCAAGAAGAACTCGCTTGATAAAATTAGCCAATTTTATTATATTATTTTTAGCTAATGCAACAAGCATTCTATCAGCTGAAAACTGAGCTACAGTCCTGCAGCCGCATAGTATATCAATAAGAATGAAGTAAAATACTGACAGAAAAATAAAAGGGGTTAAAAAGGAAAGAGTTTTAACAGTATACACATCTTTTACAACAGCTTGAGGTTTCCTACAAGGTAACTGTCTATAGTAATTCTAATATAGTAACCTAAAAGCTACAGTAAAAAACAATAAAATTACTAAATTTTCTAGCCAATTTTTGGAATGAGGCAATGCATTCTGTGGCATGTCTTAACGTTGGTCAACGAAATTAATTCCTTATGTCTCATGGGAAAAAAAAATTCCTTGTTCAATTTTTACTCAACAAATGTATGAATTATTAGCAGAAAATTTCCAGTCTAATTTTCCAATTCTCTTATATTTTCCTCCTTTTTAGTAATCAAAACATATAGATCAAATCCAAACAGGAAGTTCAAAACAGCAAAAAGAAAACTTAAATGAGTAAACAACGAAGAAGAACTGAGAGAAGTAAAGAAAATTACCTTAAAAAAATCTGCTAATGAGAATTCTCTTTGTTCGGCTGAAATTCCCTTTGAAGACCCAGAAATTAAAACAATAATTTAAGGAGCAACAACCTTTGTGCTGTCACTGATCAAGAAACCTTAAAACAAAAACATCATATCCACAACCAAAAAACAAAACAACATATGAAAAAACAAGTACACTTGTGCTGATAAATCAGAAGAAGCTACATGTAAGAGAGATCCCAGATAAGATTAAGATCTCTCTATTTCTCTCTCTTTCTTTTTCTCTCTCTACAGAAAAATGAAGTCTTTGCAATGACTTAAAAAATGTCAACATGTGGTCTATTTGTTATTCTCATATACTTTTTCTTTCACCTTCAATCATTTCTTTACCCAATTGGCTGGCTATATTTTATAGTTATATAACAGCGTATCTAATCTAAAAGAATAATAATATTAAAAGATTTTCTGGGCTTTTGAGGAAGTGAATGAAAGGCACATAGGTTGTAGCACATTTTCTAGATTCTTTCTGCCCTCTACTCACTTCCGTGCTTGTTGGGGTACCCTCTTTATTTTTATTTTTATTTTTATTTTGTTTTGTTAGTATTTCTTTTAATTGACACTAGTATATTACTATTACGACTTGTAATTTATACAATTTTTATATTATTAGTGTATTTTAACCGGTAATAACATGCAACTTATCTTATTGTTTGCCCTAAAATCGGGTAACAATTAAATTTGTAATGTGTTTTTAAGGATACGTGATTTCACTTATATCAATTGATTACCTTAGAAATAAATTATGTGAATTGACAAGAATGTAAAATAAATCAATACTTGGACAATGCCCTCGAGCTTATGAACCTCGAGAATAGTGAAGTAAGAACACTTAAAGAGTAGTAAGTTGATGAATAGAGGAAGAAATATTTTATCGCCTTGATATCGTGAATGTAAGATGTTTACAAATGATGGTGTGATGACCCTCCTTACCCATTTTGTGCTTCTGAGGCCTTAAAAACCTCATTTAGGATTGCCTCAATTTGCGTGCGCAGTTCGAGCGAGTAGCCGCAAAGCTTAAATATGAATTATATGAGAAAAATGCTAAATTTTAATATTAAATGAATAAATTTGACTTCGGTCAATATTTTGGGTAAACGGACCCGACCCGTAATTTGATTGCCCTGGGTGGTCCGTAAAAAAATATGGGACATGGGTGTGTGTGCGGAATCGAATTTCGAGGTCTCAAGCCTGAGAAATGAATTTTTGTGTGAAATTATTTTCTGAAAAAAATTAAGAAAATTGGAAATAAAATTTGATTAAAAGACTATGGTACTGGGCTCGTATTTTGGTTCCGGCGCCCGATACAAGTCTTATATATATGGTTTCATTGCTTTCTGTAAAGTTTGGTTAAAAATGGATGTCGTGTGACGTGCTTCGGACTTAAAATGAAAATATGATGTTTTATGAAAATTTGGAAGTAATCATGAAATTTGAGGCTTATTTCAATGTATATGATGTTATTTTGGTGATTTGATCGCACGGATAAGTCCGTAGGATGTTTTGAGGTTGTGTGCATATTTGGTTTGGAGCCTCGAGGGCTCGGGTGAGTTTTGGATAGGTGTCAGATTGCATTTTTGGAACTTTGGAAAATCTGGTGCATTCAGTCATGCAAGTTTCGCTTTTGCGAAGCACGCCTCGCAAATGCGAGTCTGCATCGCAAATGCGAAGATGGGGTTTTCGCATATGCGATGGAATTGTCGCAAATGCGAAGTCTTCCAACTTGGTCTGAGTTCGCAAATGCGAACTATTGTTTGCAATTCCCATTATTGGTCGGGGTTCGCAATTGCGAACCCCAGTTCGCAATTCCCATATATGAGGCCCAACAAATTTTATACTTAGTTGAATTTTGGGTCATTTTTCACCTCACTTTTAAAACACAACTCCTTAGGCGATTTTTCAAGAACAAGTTTCATTCCAAATCATTTGTAAGTCGATTTTTACTTAATTATTTCAATCATTAACATTATTTACCATGTTTTCAACTTAACATCAATGATTTTCATGTGTGAAATTGAGGGTTTTAGGTAGAACCTAGGTTTTCCAAAAATTGAGAATTTGGACCTCAATTTGAGGTCCGATTTATAACAAATCACATATTTGGGTTCGTGGGAGAATGGGTAACCGGATTTTGGTTTGAACCTCAGGTTTTGGCCACGTGTGTCCGAGGCGATTTTGGAATTTTTTGGAAAAACTTTGGAAAATTCATTTTTATGTATTCAAATTGATTCATTTAGTGTTTATTAGAGTAATTAAGTGATTTGTGACTAGATTTGAGCGAATATGAGGTGGAATCACGGGGTAAATCTATAGTTGAGACTTGAGTTGAGTTCAAAGCATCGAGGTAAGTATTTGGTGTAACCTTAGCTTGAGAGAATAAGAGTTGAGTCTTATTTTATACTTGCTAATTCTCGAGTACGATGCATAGGCATGGTGACGAGTATCTATACGTTGATGTCTAGCATGACCGTGAGCCTTTATTTTGCGAATAATTTGGATTTTGTTATACCTTTCATGCTTAATTGATGACTTCTATATGTTGTAAAGAACTTGTGAAAGGAATTGTGATCTTTAAACTTCGTGGAGTGTTGGCTTGAGTTGAAATACAAATTGTGAAGGTATATGGGATAAGTAAAGCTTTGGAGCATTGGCTCGAATTATATTGTGAATTATGAGATGAAAGTGAAAGAAAGAGAAAGAGTTAACGATCTATTCCCTTGTCGGGACGTTGTTGATTGTTGAATATTTTCCCTTGCCGGGACGTTGAGACTATTGATATTGTACCCTTACTGGGTTTTAATTGTTTGTTTGTGTTCCCTTGCCGAAATTTCCATTATTGTTTATTTATTTCCTTGCCCTTGCTTGTGATTGTTGATTGTGTGAGGAGGAGTGTTAAAGCACAGAGGGTGATGTTGTACATTAGTTGTTTCTTGTGAGGAAAGAGTGTAAAGCACGAAGGTGATGTCGTGCACTATTTGCTTAATGTGAGGAAAAGAGAGTAAAACATAAAGGGTAATGCCGTGCCGCACGATGTGCCATTCCGTGCCGATACTATTGATTATATGTGAGGAATGAGAGTAAAAGTACGAAGGGTGATACCGTGCATATTTTGCTATCTATTGCTTGGTGATGATGAGAGTAAATGCACGAAGGATGATGCCGTGCACTTGTTAATCTTATGTTCCTTACTATTGTATGAGTTGTGCTTTTCCTTCGTTACTAGGCAACTTTTACTTGAAACTGTTATCTCCCTACAGCATGTTTCCCCTCACATACTGTTTATTTGTCTCGTATTTAAATTTCATTGTGTGTGCAATATGTGTATGTGTGTGTGTGTGTGTATATATATATATATATATATATATATATATATATATATATATATATATATATATATATATATATATATATATACACACAACAAAATTTAAATACAAGACAAGTAAACAGTATGGGAGAGGAAGCATGTTGTAGGGAGATGGTAGTCCAGTGTAGCCTCATCACTATTTCGTCGGGCATCCGCAAGCCCGGCGTCTCATCTATCCTTTATTTTGTTTGTTATCTCATTGTATTCGAGATAAACAGTTTATAATTCTCTTTCAGACGTTTGTATTTAGTATTAACAGTTTGTGGGTATTGTGACACCAGTCTTGGGTAGAGGCTTTTGTTGAACTTTTCGCATTTCTATTCAATTCTATATAATATTGAGAATTCTGTTTATTATTTAATTTTGTTGCTTTCGTATTATTGCCGATAAGTGTTAAAAGGGGTTATGTTTTTATGAAAAATTAATTAAATTTGGCTTGCCTAGCTCTCATTAGTATGCGCCATCACGACTCCCGAGGGTGAAAAATCTAGGTCGTGACAGATGAGAATTCCCTTTTATATACTAGATGAATCCTAATTATAATACAATTCCAATTAGGGAAGTAAATCTCATGATTGGTACAAATAACCGCCATTGATTTGATCTATTCTGAGATTTTCGCCTTGATCTTCGACCGGTTACGATTATCTAGCCTTTTCATTATTGTACTTTACTCGAATTCGGTCATACTTAACCTCGATTCTTGATGGCCTTAGTCTCAACGTACACTTCGATCTTCACACTTGATGCCTTGTCTTCTAACTCGGATATGATTCATTACGAGACTACCCCCGATGCAACTCCCTTATCTCAATCAAACAGTAAAATCGGGTAGGCCTCATTTTGACCGTATACATTTATATTTTAAATTATGGATCTCATCTTTTATGAACGGTTATCATATAGGTGATTATTATAGTAAGGTAAAAGAAAGTCTTGTTACTCGCTCCGATCCGTTTTAATTGTCATGTTTCTCTTTTATACATCTCTTAAGAAACTAATAAGAATGACTTTTTGACTACTATAGTCTATACCCTTAATTTGACAGCTGCCTTGGAGCAATGGTAAAGTTGTCTCCAAGTGACCTATATATTTGGGGTTCGAGTCATGGAAGCAGTCATTAATTGTTACATTAGTTTAGGATGTCTACGTCATATAAACCTTGGGGTGCGGCTCTCTCCGAACCCTGCTTGAACGCAAGATGCCTTGCAATAGACTGCCCTTTAGCAGGGGCAGACATAAGGTAAAAGTGTTGGGTTCAATTGAACCCTAAACTATTACCTAAAGTTCAAATAAATAATAGATATGAACTCATAAATTTAAAAATATAATGCGTTCAATACTAAAAATCTTAAAGTTGAACTCATAAATTTTGAATTCTGGATCTGATTTTGCCCTTTAGTCTACCTTAGTTCTATCTTCACATTTAGGTTTTTTATGCTATGTAAAGATTATTCTTTACTTTAAAAATAACTAAAGTACTAATGACACAACAAAAAAATATAATTAATATTATATTTATTTAGTGAAATGATACTCCCTCCGTTCCAAGGAAATAAATTTACATAAATCGGAATAGAGGGAGCAAATATTTTGAATCACTTATTTTTGGTACCTTAACAACTAATATGGAGTACTATAATTTTAGAAGGTTAAAAAGGATATCTTTTATACTAACTTACAATAGGAAAGGTCTTCAACTCCTCAACAGTTTCCTAAAAGCTTCTTTAACTGACCTCATCCATAATCATGAAAGAAAAAAATCTAAGTATCTGATTAATAATCACGCGCAAGAGCAGTGTACAGATAATGCGCTTTCTGTTAAAGACTGACGGAAAGTACAAAGTGTACGACATGACTTAGTTGAAAGATATGGAGGCCGAGAGTTAGTTGACACGTGGAACTGTGGCGCGTGGCTGAAGATATTCTTTGTCGTGAATTGACTTTACAACTCAACTTACTCGGCAAACTTCGGAATTTAGATAAAGATTGCTCAATTTTTTATATTTTTTTTTGGTAATAAAATGCATATAATCTTAAAATTGTAAAATGGTAGAAAAAAACTGTATAGCTTTTCAAATAGTAAGACTGTCATATAAAATGAATTTTTGGTCTACCAATCAAAATAAGAAATCTCAAGTTTAAAGGACTATCCAAAATTTAACTCAATGAATTTGAGATTAGAGTTTTTTACAATTATGAGCTTAAATGTTATAAAAAATGAGATAGGCAGAATATTTGTTGATCCTCAATTTTACTTTACCATACTTGTCCAATGAAGTGAACAAATGGTTTTAATATTTGTAGATAGCGCTTCTTCTTTAATTTTTTTTCCTTTAACAAAAAATTAAATTGGTCGGCGTCCCAAAACATATACCAACAACTAGATTAAAAAAAATATATATGTCACGCTTATCAGTAAAAAATTCTTAAAAAAGAAGAAAACTAATTTGAGGTTTAAACTCAAAATTTAAAAGCTTGGTACCTAAAGTTAAACAACTCAATATGCGGGCAACAGAATATAACGGTCTAGTGAATAAACCCATCACTCGAGAGTATATGATTTTCAGCACAATGCTATTTTATTATGTTTAAACAATTGTAATTTCAAATGAAGTTAGTAAAGTATAAACAAGATCGCATAGACAAAAAACTTGAAAAAAATAAATTAAACCTAAAAAATAAATTTTTAGAGAAAGAGTAAAATAAGCAGGGAATCTTGAGACTGTGAGTCGTGAGGAAGAATAAACAAAAAGGTAATGCTGTTAAGACCTTTTTTATTTATTATTTATTTTTTTAAAGTACGCTGTTAAGACCTCATTTGAGAAAATTGGTAAAGTAGGTGTATTAATGGACGGTTACACAATATGGGCCCACGCGTCTTCTGTCGGCTCATTTTTGCTGATTATTCAACGTTTAAAAGTTTTTAAGGAAATTTTGGTGTTGATTTTTTTTAATAATCTGTTATGTTTGGATTAATTTTCGTGCATATATTGAGTGTGTGTATATATATATATATATGTAGACACTGAAATTTTATTATATCAAGAAAAATCCTAAATACAAGACAATTCTTCAAATATTAGGAGTCTAAGGGTTACTTGGTGGCTACTCTAGCCAAACCTTAATTCATGCCTATAAATAAGACTATATATGTGATCCCAACAATTCCATAAACTCTCGAAAATATGCATAAAATTGTCAAATATGATATCACCGAAATTTCATGAAAATCTTGGAATATTCATTAAGAGATCAAAGACATGTCAAATAAATATATCTTGCTTAAAGTCCTATGTTCGACGCTATCGAATCATATTGCAGAAAAAATCGGAAGGAAGAATTAAGGGATAAACATAATTGTAACCTACAATATTTATAAATAAAAAAATATTTATAGTTGTTTGTGATTGCAATTTTCTTTTTCTGCCCAAATTTATTGCAAATAATATATGTTCAATAATTTTTATATGGCTAAGAGAATTTTATTCGAAATATATACTCATCTCGCCCTTTGTTTATTTCATATTCATTTCCACTCTAGTTCCATCGCATATAATTATAAAATCTTGTAAAATTGTAATTATCCCGTCGTAATGCATTTGTTTCCCGTATTCAATAAAATATTCCATGATCAAATAATTCAAGGAAGGATGGAAGGGGGAGGTAAGTGATCATATGGCATATGAAATCAACTCGCTCGAACGGTATAAGAAAGTTGTCGGATGGTCGGAACATGATTTCTTTGAATAGAAACTTGAATAAATTCATTTTTTCAAAGGAGTCACATATTCAATTTCGTCGTATTTCAGATGGCACAGACACAATAGTTGTATAACATAGTAATTCTTCATTAAGGTGTAGCCTTGTAAATTTTAAACCAATTTCAATTCAAATGTAATGTAAATTCCGCCAACAGATGATACGAATCGAGTTGCAAGACGCTTGGGTGATCATACCTTGTGATTGCGCAGGAGTACCAGAGCTGTCACACCTCCTTTGGCGCGCCCCCTACCCGGGGTAGGAGCATAAGGGAGTTTTTCCAATTTAAGTGACAATGTTCGAAACGGGATTATTTTATTTGTTTTTAGAGTCGCCACTTGGAATAAATTATGGTGTCCCAAGTCACCGATTTATTTAAATCCCGAATCGAGGAAATTTTTCGACTTTCCAAATGAAGTCTGCGAACCAGAAATTCTAAGTAAGGAATTCTGTTGACCCGAGGGAAGGTGTTAGGCACCCCCGGATCCCGTGGTTCTAGCACGGTCGCTTCAATTATTATAAATGGCTAAAAATTCCTAATTTTATACATGTTCACATCATAATGCAATTTAACCCTATTAACCGCTTTTATCTAATTTTAAGAATAATCGCAACGTTATTAAAACACGTCTCGAATCACGTCACATAAATTATACCCGTGATTTTGACATATTTAACATCGTTGAGATTTGAATTTAAATCATATCAATATGCACCCGGTTTTAGAAATTTAGTAAGGCTCGTTTTATTCAAAGATATCCTAAAGTGATTGTGATTGTCTAGTTGGTTTATTTCTAACAAAAATTAAAGTTCTAATTAATTAATATGCGTAATAAGGTACCAAATTTGCATTTAACAAAATAGAGCGAAACTACCTTACTACTAGTTCGACCTATACATCCATGTCTCTAATTATTGGATCATTAACATTTTTTAAGAGATTGAGGGTTAAACTAGCAGGAAAATAAAATGGTCAGAATGCTATGATTATGGCTAATGCTTACAACCCATGTTTTAACCATATTCAAATATAATTTATCTTTTAACACTTTCCTATTCCCTTCAACTGGTATAATATTTCCCTAAATTATTGATTAACATGAAATTTGATGTTCGAAATTTGTCAAAACATAATCTATCAATCACAATAATCTAACAGTTACATTCCTGGCTGATTTAACAGTCCATCGGGCTCATTTTTAACTACAAGGCTCAATTATCAACATGTTTCAATATAAACTAATATTAAAAAAAAAAATCTCTCATACAACTCCATTTTTTCATCCCATTACTGCGGATTAACCGAGAATTATAGTCCATATACACATAAGGATCAAGACTTCAAATAACCATCTTATGTATTAAAGCTAAACAAAAAAAAAATAGAAAAATCCCAAAAAATGACTTCAAGTAGTATTTTTCGAACAACATTTCATCATGTATTTCCTCAACTCAACTCAGTTGCATTGATTCTTCAAAATTATATGAAATCAGAAGGTGTACCTGGAGATTGAATTACAACAAGAGGAACGAGAGGTGAGTCGGCAGCAGTAGACAACAACTAACAGACTAATACCAAACAGCCCAGCAGTGACAGATCCAACAGAATTTCGACAGAAAAAAGTAACCCAAAGACAACCAATAATCTCAAAGATGATTTTGAAATCAAAACAAGAATCCAGAGAAAACCACAGAGAGAGAGCAAAGCAGAACAAATTTCAGTTAAGAAACTAGAGGTAAAACTTCCTTTGCTCTCTGTTTTTCTTTTGGTCGGTATTCTGCCAATGAGTGTCAATATGTGTTTTCTATCAGTGTGTGTGTATACTGCCAGTGTATGTCTCCCTATATGAATGTGTTTCCTGATAGTATTTTTCAAAGAGTATTTATCTGTATGTGTGAGTGTTTCTTTCAGAGAGTCTTCACTGTCAGTCGTTAGTGTTTTCCAGAGAATGTCTTTTTGAATCTCTCTGTATGTGTGTGTTCATTTCCAGAGAGTGTTCACTGTGTTTTATAGCCAAAACTACAGAACTTTACACTTCAGATTCAATGCCTTTCCTAACAAACACATGGGTACCTTTAACTTTTGAATCATTCTTTCCATGTGAGCTCTCATTTCCAGCTTTTAAAACACTTAACAAAGTTAGAAGTACTGATATCTCTGATTATTCCAACCTGATTTTGTCTAAAGGTGGGCTTTATACAATTAAACAAACAAACAAAGGCAAAAACTAAATGGAATATGCTGCTGTCCAGCAGTTCCAACAACTTAAACCATGTGCAGTGCACTCTTAGTTGCCTAGCTGTTGGCTTTAAGATTCTAAACTAAAACAACTATCAGCAGTTAACTTATAAACCAAAATCAACCAAACAAGCCTAATTCAATTCAACAGTGAATCAATGAATATCGGCCAATGCCGGATTTGTAGCTCTAGTGTTCTAACAAACAAACCTACGAATCTAATCGACAAACTTCAATCAGTCGAATAACAATACGTGTAATCGATAACAAACCAATCGCAAAGAATGCAAATCACAGACTCTCGGCCAAAACAAAAAAAAAATGAAAATTTTAGCTATTCGACGAAATATCGAATCGAGTCGAATTCTTATCTTCTAACAACACACTTATAACAAACAAATCAGAAAACAACAAGTCGACCAAATAAAAAGGTCCCAAAAGAAGAAGAATTTGAAGATGTCCGAGGAAAATCAATCAAATAAAAGAAACTACAAAAAATAATTAAACCAAATTGACGAATGTAAGTAAATAATAATGGAAAAGAAATACCTTGAAACAAGAAGAATGGGGCTCGGCCGAATTGGATTCAAACGGGTTCGAGATTGTGTATTTGAAGTTAAACGGACTTTAATTGAAATGTTTTCAAGCGAAAACGTTTCAATTAAAGTCTATTGACTTCAACACCTTCAATTCTTGATAAAAAACCTTCAACCCGAAATCTAGGGTTCTTGACACATGGATTTGGGGTTCGACGATTTCCGGCTAGATTCGAACCGGATTAAGGGTGGTGTGGTGGTTAGGGAGTGAGGTAAGGGTGTGGTATCAATTTGGGGTGGTTTGGGATAAATTTTTTGAATTTCGACTAGTTTCGATCTAATATTCGAGACGTTTGGGGATGATTTGAAACTAATGGTTGCCGGATTCGTGTTGAGGGGGAGAAGGGGAAGCTATGGTGTTAAAATGGGGTGGTTTGGAGCGCAACCGCCGGCGGAGGCGATTTCCGGCCGGCGGTTCACGGCGGCAGGCGGCGGAGCTTTGGGGAGGGTTCTTCATCTCTAGGGTTCAAAGTTTGGTTTAGGGGAAATGAAGATAGATTTGGGATTTTGGTACCCAAAAATGCAAGATTAATCCTGGGCCGTTAGATCATGAGGGATCAACGGCCAGGATTTGATTTAATTGGGTCCAGATTGTAAAACCGGGTAATGGACTGGGGCGGGTAAGGTTGAGGGTATAATTGTATTGGGCCTGGTGTTGGTTTTGATTGTGTGGCCCAATTCCGATTTTCCCCTCTTTTGTTTAATTTTGTTTTTCTTATCTCTTTAATCTAATTTTCTAATTAAAACAAAATTCTAATTACACTACAA
Organism: Nicotiana noctiflora; assembly: GCA_032618575.1. Taxonomy (NCBI): domain Eukaryota; kingdom Viridiplantae; phylum Streptophyta; class Magnoliopsida; order Solanales; family Solanaceae; genus Nicotiana; species Nicotiana noctiflora. The sequence continues at coordinate 130,479 of JASVEL010002368.1, read as the reverse complement.
AATCAATTAAATTATAAGAAATACTAATTAAGTTATATTAACAATTAACACAATCAATTTAAACATCAATTAAATATAAATCACACAATTAGGCATTTAAATGCTAAAAATGTAAAAGATGAATTATTTCCCCTTTTTTTTATGATTTTCGTTTTCGTAAGATAAAATTAATTACTCCTAATTTCAAACTAGATGAGAAATGTAAGCACGACATATTTTTGTATTATCATTTTTTTTATTAACTTAAACACATATAATCACGTATATACAAATGCAAATAAATACCAAAATAACACAAAAATTCACAAAAAATACACACCATAAAATAGACAATTTTTGTTTTGATTTTGTGGGAGTAATTTATGTTAGGCAAAAATCACGTGCTCACAACTGCCCCTCTTTGCGCGAAAACCACGAAGAGTTTTTCGTGCAAAGATAAATGAGCAAATACGAGCGATTTTTGCCCGTTTGAATACTCCGTGGGAATAAAAGAGTTTGACCGAACCTTTGCTTCGGAGGCCTCCTACATATCCTGGGCTAAACAGGAATCAGGTCAATGTAGTTCGGGAAGTTTTGGTAACTGGGACTACCACTTTGCTGTTACTGTTGCTATCGTTGCTGCATGTTGCTGCTTACTGCTTACTGACCTCCTTATTACGCCAAAAGAAATTAAAGCTGAACTAGTTATGCTATCAAACTATGAGTTACAAGATTCCTATCTATGATTTTCTTGAAAACTTGATCTTGAATCCTAGCTGATTTGCTGTAGACCTCGATCTGAATCTTGATGCTCCACAAGCTGTACGTGCTTGTTTATTTCTGTAACATTGAGTGAAACGGAGTCGGCGGAGCTTGTTACTTCAACCATCTTCTGAGCAATCCGCGCCTTTGTTTACTTCAACGTTTGAAATCTTTTCTTTCGGTTCTTTTCTTCTTTTCTTCACTCTGGATTGATGTCTCATTTGTAGGTTATCTCGATCCTTGCATCCCGAGGTCAAACCTATTTAGACAACAAAACAAACAAACGAACGAAATTTTTCTGCCCCAGTTTTGCTAGGAAAATTTCGTGAGTTAGTTGTGACACAGAAAGTGATTAAAAGACTCTTTGGTATTGGGTAAGAAAGTCATGGTTTCACAAAGGTTCAAACGGCTTTCTGGCCGGGATTTTGTAGAAGAGTTTCACGGTTTTCTGGCCGGAATTCAAACAATATCTAACGATTTTTGGCCGTCAGATCCTCGGTTTTTTGCCCGGGATTAAAGTAAATGGCTCCGCAGTTTTCTGACTGGGGAGATTCTCGATTTTTCGACCGGGAAGAAAAGTTTCACGGCTTTTAGGCCGGAATTCAAACAATGTCTAACGGCTTTTTGGCCGTCAGACCCTCGGTTTTTGGTCGGGGTTAAAGTAAATGGCTCTGCAGTTTTCTGACTGGGAGATCCTCGGTTTTCTGACCGGGGATAAAAGTTTCACGGCTTTCTAGCTGGAATTCAAACAATATCTAACGGTTTTTGGCCATCAGATCCTCGGTTTTTTGGCCGGGTAAAAGTAAATGGCTCCGTAGTTTTCGACTAGAGATCCTCGGTTTTCGACCGGGATAAAAGTTTCGCAGCTTTCCGTCGAATTCAAACAATATCTAACGGTTTTTGGTCGTCGGATCCTCGGTTTTTGGTCGGGTAAAAATAAATAGCTCCGCGGTTTTCTGATCGGGAGATCCTCGGTTTTCGACCGGGATAAAAGTTTCACGGCTTTCGGCGGAATTCAAACAATATCTAACGGTTTTTGGCCGTCGGATCCTCGGTTTTTTGGTCGGGGTAAAGTAAATGGCTCCGCAGTTTTTGACCGGGAGATCCTCGGTTTTCTGACCGGGGATAAAAGTCACGACTTTCGGCCGAATTCAAACAATGTCTAACGGTTTTTGGCCGTCGGACCCTCGGTTTTTTGGCCGGGTTAAAGTAAATGGCTCCGCAGTTTTTTGACTGGGGAGATCCTCGGTTTTCTGACCGGGATAAAAGTTTCACGGCTTTCGGCCGGAATTCAAACAATATCTAACGGTTTTTTGGTCGTCGGATCCTCGGTTTTTTGTGGCCGGGTAAAAGTAAATGGCTCCGCAGTTTTCTGACTGGGAGATCCTCGGTTTTCTGACCGGGATAAAAGTTTCACGGCTTTCTGGCCGGAATTCAAACAACATCTAACGGTTTTTGGCCGTCAGATCCTCGGTTTTTGGCCGGGGTAAAAATAAATGGCTCCGCAGTTTTCTGACCGGGAGATCCTCGGTTTTCTGACCGGGAATAAAAGTTTCACGGCTTTCTGGCCGGAATTCAAACAACATCTAACGGTTTTTTGGCCGTCAGATCCTCGGTTTTTTGGCCGGGGTAAAAGTAAATGGCTCCACAGTTTTCTGACTGGGAGATCCTCGGTTTTCTGACCGGGATAAAAGTTTCACGGCTTTCTGGCCGGAATTCAAACAACATCTAACGGTTTTTTGGCCGTCAGATCCTCGGTTTTTTGGCCGGATATGATTTGATTCTTTTTTTTTTTTTTTTTGAATTTTCATTTTCTTTTATTCTTCTTTTTGGGGCCTTCTTTTAGGCTTTCTTTTTAATCATCAACAAATGCATAAGATAAATCTCTAAAAAGAAACTTACCCTTTTATGTGTTTTCCTTGTTCCAAAGCCATTTCAAAGCTTGCGTATTTCACTTATTTGAGTGGTACCTTCTTCTTGCACAATTAAACAGACCTGCTTTCAACAAAGAACATTTTATCAGTTGAAAAAGTGGTTGGCTTTGCGGCCTTGGTTATCTTCATTGCTTGATCGTTTCCTCATTTCCGTTGAGAAGTTTGCTACCAATTGTCTTTGGGGTGACTTCCTTTCAAACTGACCGGGTTCATTTCCGGAATTCCATGAGGATTTTCCGTGTGGGTTCTATCCTTCTTCCTTATTCTGTCTCTTCTAAGACCTTAGCCTTTGATTTCCGTTTCTTTTCTAAACTCCTTTTTCTTTGGAAACAATCGATCATCACGATCCAATCGTGGATTGTAACAATACACCAATGAGGCTATTTTTCTTTTCTTCTTTACCAGGCGGAGTCCTGTAAAACCGATCTTGTCACCTTCCTTTGTAATAGTTTCAGAATTAAAATTAAACCGAAAGGGATTCAAAGAAGAAGAATGAATCAAAGAATGGAAAAACGTATCAAAGATAGAGGAGTCCCTTTCGAGGGAGAAAAGAAGGACTTATCTGAGGTATATGATGACTTTAACCAACATGACATGCTCCTCGGACCAGATGCTTGATCGTCACAAAACTCCCATTTTCTTATGAACCAAACGGGTCTATATTTCCGAGCTAAGGAGCCGTGCCAGGACCTCTCGTAGTGAAACACCCTTTTCGGTTGATAGCGCCCTTTTGCGGGTTTTCGCCAATCGACCTCTCTCATTTCTCTTCTCACCATCGCCAGATAGCACTGTTTGCGTGTTTTTACCAACGAGCTCTCTCATTTTGTATTTCTCTACTTCCATCGTCTTATGGTGCCCGAAGGTTTTCACCAATAAGACTCTCTCATTTTATTTCTTTTCATTCCAGGAACCTCGGATCGCAACAATGATGTTTTCACGACTTCCAATCGATCTTGAAGGACTTGTACTCGGTTTGGGTAACAAGAATTGTAGACAAAATTACAACTTTGGAATCATCTTGACGGATCTTAAACCGAATCAACAATATCATCCGCCCCAGTTTCATTTTTTGGGGAAACTGGGATTTTTGGTTTGGTGTGACTGAACCTCAGGGAGAGGTTGCCTACATATCCTTTCGGAATCAAGTCAGAACGTAGTTCAGGAAATTTTGTTTTTGTTTTGTTTTGTTTTTTTTTTTTTTTTTTTTTTTTTTTGGTTTGGATTCCAAAGAGGGTAGCCAAAGAAAAGTAACCGGCTCAAAGGGTTTACAAAAAGGGTTGGTAGTGTTTGGGTAGCGGGAATAAAAGCCTTCAATCATTTCGACTTGTGAGGACCTCATTGAAGCAAGTTTAGACATAATACCTTTTCACAGCATCCGCATTCACAGCCGTTTCAGGATCTTTTCCTTCCATGTCTCCCAAGTATAATGCTCCTCTTGCCAGTATCTTCCTGATGATGTATGGTCCTTTCCAATGAGGAGCGAATTTTCCTTTCGCTTCCTCATGATGTGGAAGAATGCGTCTTAAAACCAACTGACCTACTTCGAAATTTCTCGGTCGTACTTTCTTGTTGTAAGCACGAGCCATTCTTTGTTGGTACAGTTGTCCATGACAGACCGCGACCATTCGCTTTTCATCAATCAAAGTTAATTGTTCCAAACGAGTCTTAACCCACTCGCTATCTTCAATCTCTGCTTCAACAATTGTACGAAGCGAAGGAATTTCTACCTCTGCCGGTATCACAGCTTCAGTTCCATAGACTAGCAGGTATGGAGTTGCTCCCACCGATGTGCGTACGGTAGTACGGTATCCCAATAAAGCGAACGGTAATTGTTCATGCCATTGTCTAGAACTTTGGATTGTCTTTCTCAAAATCTTCTTAATGTTTTTGTTTCCTGCTTCCACGGCACCATTGGCTTTGGGCCGATAAGGGGTGGAGTTCCTATGCGTTATTTTGAATTGCTCGCATATTTCTTCCATCAAATGACTATTCAGGTTCGCAGCATTGTTTGTGATGATAGTTGCAGGTATACCAAAACGACAGATAAGATTTGAGTGTACAAAATCCACCACAGCTTTCTTAGTGACTGATTTGAGAGTGATGGCTTCAACCCATTTCGTGAAGTAATCGATAGCCACTAGTATGAATCGGTGTCCATTCGAGGCTTTCGACTCAATCGGGCCGATGACATCCATTCCCCAAGCGACAAATGGCCACGGCGCTGACATAGGATGCAGCTCGGTTGGAGGCGCATGAATCAGATCTCCATGTACCTGACATTGATGGCATCTTCGGACAAAACCGAAACAATCTTTCTCCATGGTCATCCAATAATAACCTGCTCGAAGGATTTTCTTGGCTAAGACATAACCATTCATATGAGGCCCGCATACTCCTGCATGTACTTCGTGCATGATTCTTCCTGCTTCTTCGGCATCAACACACCTTAAAAGGTTAAGATCCGGGGTTCTTTTGTACATGACCTCGCCGCTCAAAAAGAAACCACCTGCATGTCTCCTAATGGTCCTCTTTTGATCTCCAGTAGCATGTTCTGGGTATTCTTGCGTTTTCAGAAATCTCCTGATATCGTAATACCATGGCTTGATGCTCGGTCCTTCTTCGATTGCATTGCAATAACCGTGGCTTTCCTTGATTTGAATTTCCAAGGGATTGACATGGGCGTTGCCTGGATAAGGTAGCATTGAAGCTAAAGTAGCAAGTGCATCAGCTAGTTCATTGTGACATCGTGGGATATACCCGAACTCTATCGATGCAAATCGCTTGCCAAGAATATTCACGTGCTGTCGATAAGGGAGGAGTTTAACGTCTCGAGTTTCCCATTCACCTTGAGATTGTTTGATAATTAGATCCGAATCTCCCATGATCAACAAATCTTCGACACCTTGATCAATTGCCATGTTCATACCCATGATACAAGCTTCATACTCAGCCGTATTGTTCGTGCAAAAGAAACGGAGCCTAGCCGTGGCTGGGTAATGCTGACCGGCAGGAGAGATCAAAATTGCCCCAATCCCTACACCTTTAGCGTTTATCGCCCCATCGAAGAACATTTTCCAAGCATGAATGTCCTCTGAAACAACTTCTGTCGTGTTTACCTCTTCATCAGGAAAGTAGGTATTCAATGGTTGATAATCTTCGTCGATCGGGTTTTCAGCCAAGTGATCTGCCCAAGCCTGGGCCTTCATTGCCGTGCGAGTGACATAGACTATGTCAAACTCAGTGAGCAGGATTTGCCACTTTGCCAATCTTCCGGTGGGCATCGGTTTCTGGAATATATACTTCAAAGGATCCAACCGAGTAATGAGGTGAGTCGTATGGGCTTGGAGGTAGTGTCTCAATTTCGGAGCGACCCAAGTTAAAGCACAACACGTTCTTTCCAGCAAAGTGTACTTGACCTCATAGCTGGTGAATTTCTTGCTCAGGTAGTAAATCGCCTGCTCTTTCTTCTCCGTCGCATCACATTGTCCGAGAACACAACCAAAAGAGTTTTCCAAGACTGTTAAATACAAGAAAAGAGGTCTCCCTGGCTCTGGCGGGACTAAGACTGGAGGGTTTGACAAATATTCTTTGATCTTGTCAAAAGCTTCTTGGCATTCAGTTGTCCATTTGATTGCAGCGTCTTTCTTCAACAACTTGAATATGGGTTCACATGTGGAAGTCAACCGAGCGATGAACCTACTGATGTAGTTCAGTCGGCCTAGAAGACTCATTACATCTTTCTTTGTTCTAGGAGGGGGTAAATCCCGGATGGATTTTATCTTTGTGGGATCTAATTCAATACCTCTTCTACTCACTATGAAACCCAAAAGTTTACCTGACGGGACTCCAAAAGCGCATTTGGCTGGATTCAGTTTCAAATCGTACTTCCGCAACCTCTCAAAGAATTTCCTCAAGTCTCGCACATGATCGCCTTGAGTTTTGGATTTGATGATCACATCGTCTACGTACACCTCTATTTCCTGATGCATCATGTCGTGGAAAATGGCAGTCATAGCTCTCATGTACGTTGCTCTCGCGTTTTTCAAGCCGAATGGCATGACTCTGTAACAGTAAGTCCCCCAAGGTGTGGTAAAAGCAGTCTTCTCGGCGTCCTCTTCATCCATCAACACTTGATGATATCCCGCATAACAATCCACAAATGATTGTATCTCATGTTTGGCACAGTTATCAACAAGGATGTGGATGTTTGGTAAAGGAAAGTTATCTTTAGGACTCGCTTTATTCAAATCTCGGTAGTCAACACATACTCGAGTTTTTCCGTCTTTCTTTGGCACGGGCACAACATTAGCCAACCACGTGGTGTATTGTACCACTCGGATTACCCCGTTTTCAACTGCTTAGTGATTTCTTCTTTGATTTTATCACTGATGTCAGTCTTGAACTTTCTTTGCTTCTGTTGCACTGGGCGGCAGTCAGGGTAGATTGGTAATTTGTGCACCACTAGATCAGCTCCTAATCCCGGCATATCATCGTAAGACCAAGCAAACACGTCTTTAAATTCAAACAAGAGTTGGATTATTGCATCTCGTGTTTTCTCATCTGCGTGGATGCTTATCTTGGTCTCTCGGACCTCTTCATCAGTTCCCAAATTAACCGGTTCGGTGTCATTCAAATTTGGCTTAGGTTTATTCTCGAAATGTTCCAATTCTCGATTTATTTCCCTAAAAGCCTCGTCTTCATCGTATTCCGGTTCTTGGTTCATTATTTCCAGATTAGGTGGCGTGTTCGGATTTGAGCATGAGTTCCGTAAGCATGTCATGTTATTTAAAGCCGCATTATTAGGACTGAAAAAGGAAGAATAAATAACAAAATTAGAAAGAGTGCAAAAGTAAGGAAATATTTATTTTATTTTCTTGGAATTTTTTGAAAACAAACAAAATTACATTGGGGAAACCAAAAATACAAGAAAACAAAGAAAAACATCCAAGCTACAATCTGAAGTAACTTGTGATGAAGGAAAAACGACAGGACAAATCTACCAGAACTCCCGCCTGATTGGGAAGGGTGTGGCTTTCCAATTTTGCAATTTAGCTTCAGGGCCCACATACAGCACCTCAGCGGTGCTTGTTCCTTCTCCCGATTGGACCATATTAACATCATAGAGCATTTGCCTCATGGCCCCACATATGTCTTCAATTTCCTCCGCTGTAAAGACCTCGTCTTCTTCTTCTTCACTGTACCTTGGTCGGACAAAAGTTTGGTACAGATGCGGCAATGGTTGCGGCAGAACCCATCCTTTCTCCTTTCTCTTGTTGGCCCATCTTTCATCTTCAGGGGTTGGGCGAAAGCCCACTCCGAAAAACTTTTCAGCTACAGGTAAAGTTATCAGCTTCGGCACTTCTTGTAAGGACTTTCCCAAACCTTTTCCTGGCTGGAAGCCATGTTTAATCATTTCTTTCGCCACCATGATGGAGGCATTAGACAAAAAAGGTTGGGGGAGAGGGTTCCCTTCTTCGTGTTGATCCGCCAACACAATCTCGAAAGCTTGATAGACAATATTTTCGCTTCCCGCTTCCGCTTCCAAGCAAGGGATGGATGGATCTCGATAAATTGATTGCTCATCTTCCCCGTGGACCACGATCTCTTGTCCTTTGTGCTCAAATTTCAACATCTGATGGAGGGTAGAGGGCACAGCTCCGGCCGCATGAATCCATGGTCTCCCTAGAAGAAAATTGTAAGAAGTGTCCATATCCAAAACTTGGAATGTCACTTCGAAGTCCACCGGGCCGATGGTCATAATTACATCAATCTCTCCGACAGTATCTCTTTTCACACCGTCAAAAGCTCGCACACATATATTGTTAGGCCGAATCCTTTCAGCTCCGATTCCTATGCGGCCTAAAGTGGAAAGCGGGCATATGTCTACCCCCGAACCCCCATCAACCATGACCCTCTTCATATAGTAGCCTTCGCTTTTGACGGTCAAATGCAAAGCTTTGTTGTGGGCGGCACCCTCCAAAGGCAAATCAGCTTTACTGAAGGAAATCTGATTGATCGCGAAGAATCTTTCTGTCATTCTTTCAAGTTGTTCGGATGAAGTCTCAATAGGCACGTATGCCTCATTCAAGGCTTTTAGCAAAACCTTTTGATGTTCAGTAGACTTCATTAGAAGGGACAACATCGACACCTGCTCTGGGCATTTACGCAATTGGTCTATCACCTCATAATCAGGCATTTGCATCTTTTGAAAAAAGACCTCTGCCTCTTCAGCACTTACAGGTTTCTTTGACGGAAACGCCTTTGTGTGGCGTTATTTACCTCCTGTATGTTTAAGTACTTATGTCCTAAGACACTCTCAGATGAATTTCCCACGATCTCTTTCCCTTTGCGCGTAACAAGTGTTCGTTGGTAGCTCCAGGGTACCGCGGATGGATCTGTCATTGGTTTTTGTTGCATGCGTGCAATAACCACAGGTTCATCTGGTTTTCGGGCCACATAAGTTCCCTTTGGTACATACATTGATGTTTCTCTCTTTAAATGGAACTTCTTGGGGGCACCTATGGATAATTGTTTTTCCACTCTACCTCGTGGGAGGTAAAGGACTCCGCCCTTCTGAGACGATGCTTTCAATTGAATCGTCTTTTCGGATTTGGTTTCAAGAGCTTCAACCTTTTTCCCCATTTTCTCTTGTTTCGGGGTAGCCTCAGGACGCTTCTCTATGTTGGCGATGGCGATTATCGCTTTCAAAGCTGGGTCAAATTCTTTGTCGTCACAAATCATCCCAATCACCGGTCCGTTGTTGTGGGCTGGTAATGGGTTGTTTGTCACATTTGGGATGTCTTCATCTGCGAAGACGATCCTCCTTTGATTGATCAATTCTTGCACCGCCTTTTTTAACGTCCAACAATTGTCAGTACTGTGTCCTTCAATACCTGAATGATATGCACAGTATATCCCCCTCTGGTAGGCAGGAGAGTCTGGATTCTGCCTGTTCTGCGGAACAGGCTGCAATAGGTTTTCTTGCCCGAGTTTTGGGAAAAGAGTGGAATACGGCTCCCCAATTGGTGTAAAGCTCGTTTTGGGTTGCTCACGGTGGCGAGCGTTATTTGGCCGTGGATTATACTGGTTTGGGTAAGGAGGTTGGTTTCTCTGGAATGGAGGTGGATTTCTGTTGGCTGGTGGCTGCGGCCGTGCCAAAGGTTGAATGTTCATGACTGCATAGGGTGGAGGCGGAGGAGCATAAGCCATGCCGTGATGTGGATAGTAATGTTGGGGGGCCCTGTCGGAGAATACCTGCCTTGAGGTTCGATATCTCCTGTCTTCTACCGCTGCCATAGCAGATTCTTCTTTCTTCTTGCTTCGGGGCATCCCTCCAGACCCGCCTTGAATGGCTTGGGAAGTTGCCCGAATGGCCGCTTGGCTCAAAATTCGCCCTGTTTTCAAGCCATTTTCTACCATTTCTCCGATCTTGAAAGCTTCGGCAAAAGGTTTTCCCATCGCCGACATCATATTTTGAAAGTAATCGGGCTCTTGAGCTTGGAGAAAAGTCGTGACCATTTCAATTTCGTCCATGGGGGTTTCACCCTGGACGCTTGCTCTCGCCACTTGATGGCATATTCTCTGAAGCTTTCTGAGGGCTTCTTTTTTAAGTTCGATAGAGAATTTCTGTCCGGCGCAATATCGATGTTGTATTGGAATTGTTTTACAAAATCTCTGGCCAGATCATCCCAGATGTGCCATCGAGATATGTCTTGATCCATATACCATTCCGATGCTATTCCGACCAAACTCTCTCCGAAGTATGCCATCAACAATTCTTCCTTGCCGCCGGCACCCCTCAATTGATTGCAGTATTTCTTCAAATGAGCAATGGGGTCGCCATGTCCGTCGTACTTTTCGAACTTTGGTGTCTTAAAACCTGATGGCAAATGGACGTGCGGGAACATGCACAGATCGGCGTAAGATACACTCTTCTGTCCACTCAGACCTTGCATGTTCTTCAAACTTTGTTCCAAACTCCTCATTCTTTTTGCCATCTCATCCTGCTCGGGGGTCTTTAGATTTTGGCTCGGTAGAAACTCATATCGAGGTGGCTGAGAATATGTATTGGCTGCAACCTGGGTATGGTCCCGTGTAAGCGGTGGTGCTGGGAATGTAAAGGATGAGGAGTCGAAGAAAGGAGCATGTGCTGTGGGGTGCGTTGTGATTGGAACTGGCAACTCAACCGACGTTCTTGCAGATGTATCATGTGGTGTCACCCGAGGATGGGATGTGGAGGGTGATTCAGAGAGGTTTGTAGCATTGGAATACCCGAACAGAGTAGGCGGGTAATTGATGGGGGTATTTGAAATACCGCTCGACCTGAGAAGAATTTCAGGGAACCCAGGGACCAGACTCGGGGGCTCTTTCCCGTTGTTCCAATCGTCCAACATCTCGAGCATGCGGCAACGCAGCATTCTATTCTCTTCCAAAGTTGCCGACTCAGTAGCCGGGATGGTTGTCAATGAGCTTTCCTCTGAAACGGGAATGGTTGCTAAAGGCATTTCTGAAGACATGTCGGCACCCTTTTTTGATCTAGTAAAATAGGAATGAGTACTTTCAAGCTGCCGAACTTTTCCTTTGGACCTTGTGAAGTACGAATGTGGTGCCAGATTACCGCAAAGTCAACCACTTTTACTAAAACCTGGAGTTTGGCAAACAAACGGTTAGTCTGAAACAACATAACAGATAAGTAATCTCACGTTGGGTGTGATGCACTTATACAGGTGATAATGTTGCTACATGTATTCGTTTGTGATGCGTCATTCCGGTTTGTATTTTCCTTCGCTTTCATCCTTCATCGATCTTTTTTTTCTCTTAACTTCTTCCCCCCCCCCTTTTTTTTTATTTTTATTTTTATTTATTTATTTATTAGTGATGGTCGAATCTTATGTGGATTGCCTACGTATCATGTCCCCGCATGAATCAGACCGGGCGTAGTTCGGAAACAATAGACATAAGATGAAATGTTCATGAATTTTATTTCAACAAACTTCAAACTTGAAACACTTGCAAAATGACAACAATGGAGAAAAACTTGTAAAAGGACAAACAGACTCTAAAACAAAAGACTCTCCTAAGCATGTTCCAACGCCTCGAATCTCTGCGCCCGAGGGCGTTGTTTGGCCTTGCTGCAGTTCTTGGGGTGAGATCTTTCTGTATACTTTCCAATTCTGCCATGACTTGGTGGACACATTCCATGATTGAAGAAAAGAGGGCAGGCCGAGGTACTCGTTCGCAGTTCAAACACCTCATAGTAATGTAGTGCCCGATCTCATTGATCCTGGTTCTGATTATGTCTTTTTCTCTGAGCAGCTGCCCTATGTGCCTGTTCTTTGCCCCTAATACTTGAGAGTTGCCGGAGACATGGTCCAAGAGCCTATCTATTTGTCTTTCCATCCGTGCCATCAAATTGTGACAACGGTCTCTATCTGCTTTAGCATCCTGGACTTGCCTGAGAGTTCGCTCTTTAAGAGTGGCATTTGCTTTTCTCAAATCAACGATGATCGCATCATAGTCTTTCTCTACTTGTTGTAGACGGAGTGCTTCTTGGTGGGCCGCTCTCTTCCATTTTGTCCGGATTGCAACCAAAGCCGCTTTTGCCTTCTCCAAGTCTTCTTGGTGTTCAAAGGCTTTCCTTTCCAAATCGTTTATCGGCATCTGATCACTCCGACTCCTCCTTGACCTTTCTGCGGCCAATTGCATCTCTTGAATTTGAGTTTGGAGTGCTTCTCTTTCCTGCTCCCAACCGGTCCTTTCCCGATCGAAGTCAGCCTGTTGTATGTCCATGGCTGCTTCCAGGATTCCTTTGTCTTCTTTTAAAGTGTTGATGCAAGATTGGAAATTTTGTGTCGTCTCATGCTCAACCTCCCTAACTCTGGCTTCTATTTCTCTCTCCCAATCGACGGCATACTTCACTGACCTTTCTGACCTTTGCTCTGGTATTGGTTGGTTGTGGAACCATTCAAGATAAGCGCGACTCACTTCTCCCCGTTCCCGATCGGCAACCATCTCGTTGAGGTCGGAGAGTCGACTACCGAACCATACCTTCTGTGCATAAGTCTCCCTCGGGGTCTCTTCTGTCACAAATTCCCATACAAATGATCGCATATCCTCAATTGGGACCCTTTTCTGTTCTCTTCCCAACTGTCGCATGACACGTAGCGGGGCATATGGTTGAAAACCCCTGAAACCCATTAGTATGTAGAATGGGCGGTATGTCGACATATGCATGATTTTGGCGGAAGGGAACCAATAATAATTCCAGGTAAGTTGATCCGCTCTCAAAGAGTTGAGAAGTTCTTGCCAAGTCCTCAAGTCTTCTGGAAGGTTACAACGGGCGGCTCTGTTTGTATGACATCGAATATAATTCAGCCAATCTGCTTTGAAGTTTATCACAATCGGGTGATGATAGAGATGTTCTATAAACCACATTTGTAATAAGATATTGCAGCCTTCAAAATAATCTTGTCCTTCTTGGCACCGAGTTAAGGCCCGGAAGATGTCTCCTAGTATCATCGGAAGAACAGTGTGTTCCTCGTTGCTCCGTAGATATGAGACCACTGCAGCTAAACGGATTCTGATGCGTCCGCCACGTTCGGGAAAAACCATGGTTCCCAAAAAAGCAATCATAAAAGCATAGATTCTTAAATCTCCCCAGGCGTCATAATTTAGCTGGTTAACAAATTCAACGTTTGAGAATTTCTCAAACCCTTCCTTATCACCGAATCTTCGTAGAGATAATCTAGTGGCACCCAACCGTTCTCCAGACAACCGATTGGAACCCACCGGAGACATAGCTTTTTCAAGAAGTTATTCACACTCATCCGCCTAGGAGCTGCAGGTCTCATCTTGTGCAAATCTCTTCCTAGCCCTGTGAGTCCGCCCAATTCTTCCAAAGTGGGTGTCATTTCGCAATCCCGGAATCTGAACACATTGCTTGTTGAGTCCCAAAAACTCACTAAAGCTCTGATCATATTTTTATCCGGTTTTATCATCATGATGTCCGGAAGAAACTTGAGGTGCTTGTGAACTTGATTTCTTTCCCAAGCTGAAAAACTAGTCCACCATTTACGGAGTCGATTTGGGGTTTTGTCCTGGACCATGAACATAGGTGGCATTTCGTCTCTCACCCTTTTCTGGCCGATTCGTTGCGAGGAAGTCATGCTGATCCTAGAAAAGATAAAAAATGGATTTAAGATTTTTTTTTTTTTAAATTTTTTTAATGGATTTAAGATTTTTTTTTTTAATTATATATAAAAAAAACGAATCTTGTTAATACGGCCTTTCAGCACTTGAAGAAGATTTGAAGGCTGTATAACAGGATACCAGTGTGATGTCTATATTCCGTTTTGCGAAATTAGTCCTCCGACGCCCCTTTTGAGGCGTTTGGCTATTTTCGCAAAATTTCCTAACTCTCGACTAAGAACAAAAATCCTAATTCTAATATTTTTTAATTATTGTTTTCCTTAAAAAAAAATCAGTATTAGTTGAGCCCGATATGGGTTGCCTACGTATCTCATGTTTGGTGAGAATCAAACTTGCGTAGTTCGAAAATAAAAGAACTAAATCATTTTAAGAAAAGAAAACGAACTATTTTAAAACATGCATTTCTAAAACAAATTATTTTCAAAGGAACTAAGAAAATTTATTTGGAAATTTATTTTCAAAGAAACCAAACTATTTTTGTAAAATTAAGAAAATTTATTTGGAAATTTTTTTTTGCATTTTTCAGAATTTATTTTTAAAGAACTAACTATTTTCGTAAAATTAAGAAAATTATTTGAAATTATATATTTTTTTTTTTTTGCGCATTTTTTAGAATTTATTTTCAAAGAACTAACTATTTTCATAAAATTAAGAAAATTTAGTTTGGAAAATTTTTTTTTTTTTTTTTGCATTTTTTCAGAATTTATTTTCAAAGAACTAAGTATTTTCATAAAATTATTTTAACTATATACCCTGACGTTTTCCACTTCTTCCTCTTTTTAACAAACCGGTCGGCATGTAAGATCGAAACAAATAAATGCACACAAAAAGATGCAACAAGTTGGTCTTTTTGTTTCGGGTACACCTGTCCTAGACAGGCCCAACCCCTGTGTTGAGCCTCCTAAGTCAAATATGCACATGATGCAAATAAACGTTCCTATCGGGGATCCGGCATAAGGTCTTGTTATTCTAAGTCATCATCCTGTTGGAAAAGTGTCTAGACCGGCTTTAACTCGAGCGGACAACTCGAGCCGAAGAGTGTCAGTGCACCGGTAGCATGGCTTTCCGGCTTAATTGACAAAACTCTCCGCCTAAACATGTGTGACTACAAAATCCTTCACCGGGTGCCAAGCACCACAACTATCTTGAGAAAAACGGGCTATGTCCAGCAAATGCCCGGTATTGTATTTCAAAAGACTCAGAAGAGAAAAATGGGTATCGGCACAATTTATATACAGTTCACAAAATATCAAAGCGGTAAAGCAACATTTAGCATATAAAATATAAACATGTAATAAAATCAGATAATAAATAAGCCAAATAAAATAATTATTCAAAGCTCGAATTCTTAAACCCCGAACCGGTAGTCCTGAGTTTTATTCCCCAGCAGAGTCGCCAGAGCTGTCACACCTCCTTTTGGCGCGCCCCCTACCCGGGGGTAGGAGCACAAGGGAGTTTTTCCAATTTAAGTGACAATGTTCGAAACGGGATTATTTTATTTGTTTTTAGAGTCGCCACTTAGAATAAATTATGGTGTCCCAAGTCACCGATTTATTTAAATCCCGAATCGAGGAAATTTTTCGACTTTCCAAATGAAGTCTGCGAACCGGAAATTCTAAGTAAGGAATTCTGTTGACCCGAGGGAAGGTGTTAGGCACCCCCGGATCCCGTGGTTCTTGCACGGTCGCTTCAATTATTATAAATGGCTAAAAATTCCTAATTTTATACATGTTCACATCATAATGCAATTTAAACCTATTAACCGCTTTTATCTAATTTTAAGAATAATCGCAACGTTATTAAAACACGTCTCGAATCACGTCACATAAATTATACCCGTGATTTTGACATATTTAACATCGTTGAGATTTGAATTTAAATCATATCAATATGCACCCGGTTTTAGAAATTTAGTAAGGCTCGTTTTATTCAAAGATATCCTAAAGTGATTGTGATTGTCTAGTTGGTTTATTTCTAACAAAAATTAAAGTTCTAATTAATTAATATGCGTAATAAGGTACCAAATTTGCATTTAACAAAATAGAGCGAAACTACCTTACTACTAGTTCGACCTATACATCCCTGTCTCTAATTATTGGATCATTAACATTTTTTAAGAGATTGAGGGTTAAACTAGCAGGAAAATAAAATGGTCAGAATGCTATGATTATGGCTAATGCTTACAACCCATGTTTTAACCATATTCAAATATAATTTATCTTTTAACACTTTCCTATTCCCTTCAACTGGTATAATATTTCCCTAAATTATCGATTAACATGAAATTTGATGTTCGAAATTTGTCAAAACATAATCTATCAATCACAATAATCTAACAGTTACATTCCTGGCTGATTTAACAGTCCATCGGGCTCATTTTTAACTACAAGGCTCAATTATCAACATGTTTCAATATAAACTAATATTAAAAAAAAATCTCTCATACAACTCCATTTTTTCATCCCATTACTGCGGATTAACCGGGAATTATAGTCCATATACACATAAGGATTAAGACTTCAAATAACCATCTTATGTATTAAAGCTAAACAAAAAAAAAATAGAAAAATCCCAAAAAATGACTTCAAGTAGTATTTTTCGAACAACATTTCATCATGTATTTCCTCAACTCAACTCAGTTGCATTGATTCTTCAAAATTATATGAAATCAGAAGGTGTACCTGGAGATTGAATTACAACAAGAGGAAAGAGAGGTGAGTCGGCAGCAGTAGACAGCAACTAACAGACTAATACCAAACAGCCCAGCAGTGACAGATCCAACAGAATTTCGACAGAAAAAAGTAACCCAAAGACAACCAATAATCTCAAAGATGATTTTGAAATCAAAACAAGAATCCAGAGAAAACCACAGAGAGAGAGCAAAGCAGAACAAATTTCAGTTAAGAAACTAGAGGTAAAACTTCCTTTGCTCTCTGTTTTTCTTTTGGTCGGTATTCTGCCAATGAGTGTCAATATGTGTTTTCTATCAGTGTGTGTGTATACTGCCAGTGTATGTCTCCCTATATGAATGTGTTTCCTGATAGTATTTTTCAAAGAGTGTTTATCTGTATGTGTGAGTGTTTCTTTCAGAGAGTCTTCACTGTCAGTCGTTAGTGTTTTCCAGAGAATGTCTTTTTGAATCTCTCTGTATGTGTGTGTTCATTTCCAGAGAGTGTTCACTGTGTTTTATAGCCAAAACTACAGAACTTTACACTTCAGATTCAATGCCTTTCCTAACAAACACATGGGTACCTTTAACTTTTGAATCATTCTTTCCATGTGAGCTCTCATTTCCAGCTTTTAAAACACTTAACAAAGTTAGAAGTACTAATATCTCTGATTATTCCAACCTGATTTTGTCTAAAGGTGGGCTTTATACAATTAAACAAACAAACAAAGGCAAAAACTAAATGGAATATGCTGCTGTCCAGCAGTTCCAACAATTTAAACCATGTGCAGTGCACTCTTAGTTGCCTAGCTGTTGGCTTTCAGATTCTAAACTAAAACAACTATCAGCAGTTAACTTATAAACCAAAATCAACCAAACAAGCCTAATTCAATTCAACAGTGAATCAATGAATCTCGGCCAATGTCGGATTTGTAGCTCTAGTGTTCTAACAAACGAACCTACGAATCTAATCGACAAACTTCAATCAGTCGAATAACAATACGTGTAATCGATAACAAACCAATCGCAAAGATTGCAAATCACAGACTCTCGGCCAGAACAAAAAAAAAATGAAAATTTTAGCTATTCGACGAAATATCGAATCGAGTCGAATTCTTATCTTCTAACAACACACTTATAACAAACAAATCAGAAAACAACAAGTCGACCAAATAAAAAGGTCCCAAAAGAAGAAGAATTTGAAGATGTCCGAGGAAAATCAATCAAATAAAAGAAACTACAAAAAATAATTAAACCAAATTGACGAATGTAAGTAAATAATAATGGAAAAGAAATACCTTGAAACAAGAAGAATGGGGCTCGACCGAATTGGATTCAAACGGGTTCGAGATTGTGTATTTGAAGTTAAACGGACTTTAATTGAAATGTTTTCAAGCGAAAACGTTTCAATTAAAGTCTATTGACTTCAACACCTTCAATTCTTGATAAAAAACCTTCAACCCGAAATCTAGGGTTCTTGACACATGGATTTGGGGTTCGACGATTTCCGGCTAGATTCCAACCGGATTAAGGGTGGTGTGGTGGTTAGGGAGGTGAGGTGAGGGTGTGGTATCAATTTGGAGTGGTTTGGGATAAATTTTTTGAATTTCGACTAGTTTTGATCTAATATTCGAGACGTTTGGGGATGATTTGAAACTAATGGTTGCCGGATTCGTGTTGAGGGGGAGAAGGGGAAGCTATGGTGTTAAAATGGGGTGGTTTGGAGCGCAACCGCCAGCGGAGGCGATTTCCGGCCGGCGGTTCACGGCGGCAGGCGGCGGAGCTTTGGGGAGGGTTCTTCATCTCTAGGGTTCAAGGTTTGGTTTAGGGGAAATGAAGATAGATTTGGGATTTTGGTACCCAAAAATGCAAGATTAATCCTGGGCCGTTAGATCATGAGGGATCAACGGCCAGGATTTGATTTAATTGGGTCCAGATTTTAAAACCGGGTAATGGACTGGGGCGGGTAAGGTTGAGGGTATAATTGTATTGGGCCTGGTGTTGGTTTTGATTGTGTGGCCCAATTCCGATTTTCCCCTCTTTTGTTTAATTTTGTTTTTCTTATCTCTTTAATCTAATTTTCTAATTAAAACAAAATTCTAATTACACTACAAAATCAATTAAATTATAAGAAATACTAATTAAGTTATATTAACAATTAACACAATCAATTTAAACATCAATTAAATATAAATCACACAATTAGGCATTTAAATGCTAAAAATGTAAAAGATGAATTATTTCCCCTTTTTTTTTATGATTTTCGTTTTCGTAAGATAAAATTAATTACTCCTAATTTCAAACTAGATGAGAAATGTAAGCACAACATATTTTTGTATTATCATTTTTTTTTATTAACTTAAACACATATAATCACGTATATACAAATGCAAATAAATACCAAAATAACACAAAAATTCACAAAAAATACACACCATAAAATAGACAATTTTTGTTTTGATTTTGTGGGAGTAATTTATGTTAGGCAAAAATCACGTGCTCACACCTAGTCATTATAGTTAGTTGGGAAGGAGGTTAGAAGAAGTTTGCATAATAGTTAGTTTAGTCCCAATTACTTTTAAGTTATAGTTACTGTAAGTAAACATTCACCCCACACATTTAGACTAGGCAAGCACATCATGTCCAACTTTGTTGCCATTTTTGGGCATTGTCCGTATAGCATTAACTAGGTCAATTAAGAGTAACATACTATAAATTATAATGTTCTTATCTTTTTTCAGATATGAGAAATACACATTATCCGTAATTGCTGCTCTTATTTTATCGCATTTCTCTATTTTTTCTTCCTTTCTCCTTCGTCATTTTACTGTTTTCATTGCCTTTCCTGCTTTCTTCTCTTTAATTTTTGCTGTTAAGCTCAGTTCATATCAGTGGTATTAGAGTAAATCTTGGCTCTAAGGGTACAATGACCATCAATACAAATGAGGTTATAGAGACACTCAAGAAAATCTCCACGGAGGTGTCGAATGTGGCAGCAAAACAGGAACAGTTGGAGGCTGCTCAAGAACAATCTTGCAGAAATCAAGAAGAAGCTTTGAGTGAGACGAGAGAGGTACTAAATGAAGTCATACATGATGGGAAGAGGCATGAGAGAGACAAACCAGCAACCTATGGTGGAGGTCAGCTCTATTCTCCTAATGATAAGCCTTTTGAGTATGGAGATCTAGCTTGACCTAGTTTGCAGAGGGTTAACAACCCTGCTATTGTTAGCTTTAGTATTACTCCCATTGCTCTTATCCAAATTTGCTACTTCTGTGCCTATGGCACCAACCTCAGCCTTGCCCTTGAACCCTAGCTCTTCACCATATAACCTTCATGCACGAGCAGTACCCATACAACCTGCCCCCTTCCAAACATTCAGCTCTCAACCATAGCCTCCTCCCCTTCCTAGAACCACTACAATGCCACTCCTTCCTCCTTACAACCAAAATAGCTTGGGTAGGAGTTATCCACAGGCTTCCTTTCAGTGCCAAGGCTCACCTATGGCTATACCACTCCCCTATAACCACGATGCTCAACACACTCAGTTTGCACCTACCTATAGTACCCAAACCACTCATATATCCCTGCCCTTGTACCACCCGATACCTTACCTCCCTATACCACCCCCTTATTATCCTGCTCCCTTAAATGGTCACCTACAGAATCCCTTATATAACTCCACTACTACCTTGCTTAATATCCTTTTTGCTAAGTACTATAAGGTTGAATTTCCTAAGTTCAGTGGTGATGAATTGAGGACTTGGTTGTATAAGGTGGAACAAATTTTTGCTGATGAGGATATTACAATTCAACAGAGAATGAAGTTGGTCTCTATGCATTTTGAGGGGGATGCATTGCAATGGTACTTGGGTTACATGAGAAGTAGAGGGAAACTGACTCTTCCTACTTGGGAACAATACTTATGATTACTTTGTGACAAATTTGGAGTTGAGTACTCTGACCCCATGACTGAGCTCATAAATGTCAAGCACATAGGGTCAGTGCAAGAGTATCAAAGAGCCTTTGTTAGTGTCATCACTAGGATCAATCTAGCTACTGAGCATGCAATCAGTATCTTTTTGAACAAGCTAAAACATGAGCTCAGGGATGTTGTTAGAGTAGGGAACCCTTGTAGCCTGCCTCAAGCTTATTATTTGGCTAAGCTACAAGAAGCCAGCTTTGCTGATCAAAGTAAATCCATCAAGGGGAAAACTGCAACTCATCATTCTACCTTTAAGGCAGTTGTAGGATCAGGATCTAATAGACCTTATAAAGGAATTGTAACTGCAAACAAGGGGCCAGTCACTGTCCACTTTGACAACAGTAGGAGAAGGAGACTCACTCCAGTTGAGATGGATGAAAAAAGGCTCAGGGATTGTGTTTCTTCTCTGATAAAAAATTTGTGTCGGTGCATAAGTGTAAAGCCAAGAGGAAGATTTATTCCTTGGAGATTGAGGAAACAGATTCAACTAGCCTTGAAGAGGGCATCACAAATCATAGTCAAGAAGAAGAGGCCATAAAAAGCTGTGAGATTTCTTTAGAAGCCCTGCAGGGTTCTAGAGGGTACATAACTTTGAAAGTCCAAGGGTTCACTAAACAAAAACCAATCAATGTTCTCATTGATAGTGGCTCCACACATAATTTCATCAATGACAAGGCAGATCAGAGATTTGGATGCAATGTATCAGATTAGTCCTCAAGATGTGTTAGTAACTGATAGACGAGTTATACAATTAGTGAAGGGAAACTAGGGGTTCAAATGGTTGATGTAGGGTGTTATGTTTCAAGATGACTTTCTGGTACTCCACATAGAAAGTTGTGATGTGGTGGTGGGAATTTAGTGGTTGAGTAAACTAGGGGATATTCAAATCAATTTTGAGAAGCTATATATGGGGTTTGAGTATCAAGGCAAGCAGGTTGCTCTATAGGGCATCCCGCCCTCTTTTAAAACTATAAAGGCCAAGGCTTTCAGCAACATTACTGCTTATGATGCCCAAATCTTTATGATCAGGGTGTGTCCTTCATCACCCGCTCAAGAGAAGTAGGATAATAGCTTGGAGGAAGAACCATCTCAAGTGCAAGCATTAATAGAAGAGTATCATGAGTTGTTTCTGGAACCAAGACAACTACCACCTTCAAGAGGAGTGTTTGACTACCATATTCCTCTAAAGGAGGACAACTTGCCAGTGAACTCAAGACCCTATAGATATTCCCTCTCCAGAAGGATACGATAGAAAAGATGGTGTTGGAGATGCTACAACAAGGCATAATTCAATATAGTGCCAGCTCTTACGTCTCTCCTGTTTTATTAGTGGGAAACGGATGATGGCTCTTGAAGGCTATGGGTGGACTATGGGGCCTTGAGCAAGCTCACTATAAAGGACAAGTTTCCCATCCAATTATTGAAGCATTATTGGATGAGTTGGAGGGTTCAAGGATCTACTCTAAGATAGACTTGTGAGCAGCCTATCATCAAATCAGAATGGCACCCTAAGATATCCAGAAAACAGCTTTTTATACTCATTCTGGACATTATGAGTACTTAGTAATGCCCTTTGATCTCACCAATGCACCTTCCAGTTTCTAAAGTTTGATGAATCATATATTCCAAGTACACATCAGGAAGTTCATACTAGTGTTTTTAATGACATCCTGGTATTCAGCAAGAACCTCAGGAGCATGTGCACCACCTTATATTACTTTTGATTTGTTGATACAACATCAACTATTTGCTAAAAGGAGCAAGTGTGTGTTTGCAGCCACCAAAGTTGAGTACCTAGGACACTATATCTCAGCAGAAGTAGTAGCTACTGATCCCAAAAAGTTAGAAGCTATTTAGATGTGGCCATAACCAGCTAGTCTCAAGCAACTAAGGGGATTCTTATGGCTAGTAGGCTACTACATAAGGTTCATCCATCAACGGGTATGGAGTTCTTAGCAAACCCCTTACTAATCTATTTAAGAAGGACAACTTTAAGTGGTCACCCAAGGCTACTGAAGCCTTCAACAATTTGAAAAATTCCTTGACTTCTGCACCAGTTCTAACCTTATATGATTTTTCTATACCATTTGTGGTGGAGACTAATGCATGCAGCATGGAAATATGGGATGTATTGATGCAGAAAGGTCAGCCTATAGCCTACCTAAGAAAGGGCTTATCCCCGTATCATCAAGCCTTGTCAGTGTATGATAAGGAGATGTTGGCCTTAGTCATGGCAGTGAACAAATAGCCATAATATTTAACGGGTAGGCCCTTCACCGTTAAAACAGATAAAAATGTACTGAAATTTCTCCTGGAACAGAAGTTGCACACAGGATCACAACTGAAATGGATAACTAAACTCATGCAATATGACTTTGTGATTGAGTACAAAAAAGGAAAGGAGAACAAGGTGGAAGATGCTCTTTCTAGACTGCCACTGGTGGAATTGGAAGCCTTGACACTCTTCACTATCAAGACTAATTTGTTGGATTGAAGACTTGGGAGTTAGATGATGAGCTTGTAGCAATTATTCAAACCCTCAAAAGGGAAGGGGGAGAAACAAAAGGGTACACCTTTGTGCACAACTAACTAAGAAGGAATAAAAAGTTAGTAGTAGGGCCTGATGAACAACTGAGAAAAGTGATCATGAAACTATGGCATGATTCCCCTACTGGAGGTCATTCAGGCATAGATCACACCTACAAGAGAATTGTTGCACTCTTCTACAGGAAAGGGATTAAAGATGATGTTCAGGTGTATGTCAAGGAATGTGATGTATGCCAAAGGACCAAATATGAAACAATACCTTATCTTGGTCTCCTACAACCACTCAAAATTCCCTCATTAGCTTGGAGCAGTATTAGCATGGGTTTTATTAAAGGGTTGCCCAAGGCCAAAGGGAAGGCAGTAATACGGATGATGGTAGATAGATTGACCAAATATGCTCAATTAATAGGAGTGGCTCACCCTTATACTGCCTCTGATATTGCTAAGCTCTTTATGGAGCATGTATTCAAATTACATGGGATGCCTGAAGACATAATGAGTGATAGGGATCATATCTTCACTAGTAGGCTATGGCAAGAGTTATTCTCTATGAGTGGGGTCACTCTCAGCACTTCTACAGCTTACCATTCATAGTCTGGTGGACAGACAGAGGTGGTTAACAGATGTTTGGAGACTTACCTCAGGTGTTTTTGCTCAGATTCTCAAAATGATTGGTCATCTTACGTAGCAGCAACTGAGTGGTGGTACAATACCACCTTTCACTCCTCAATTCAGACCACCCCTTATGAGGCCTTATATCATCAACCTCCACCATCTCACTTACCATATATGGCAGGGGATTCAACCATGGAAGAAGTGGACAGAAATTTGTTGATAAGGGAATTCAAGTACCAGCTGTTACAATATCATTTACAAAGGGCACAACAGAGAATGGTTGATCAAACTAATATATATAAGAGTGATAGACAATTCAAGGAAGGGGACTGGGTTTACCTCAAGATACAACCTTATAGGCAAGTGACACTTTCAGGCACTCATTTCTCTAAACTCTTAGAAAAGTATTATGGTCCTTACCAAGTCTTGCAAAAGATTGGTAGTGTGGCATATAAACTATCCATGCCATCCCAGCTCTTACTTCATTACACATTTCATATCTCTCAACTTAAACCTTGCTATAAGCTCCCTCACACCATTTCACACCTTCCAATAATTGACATCTCCAGCCCATACTGCCCTCACTCTCAACAAATTCTTGACAAAAGGATGATCCAAAAGGGGAACAATGCTGTCGCGCAAGTGTTGGTTCAATGGGATAAGACAAAACTAGATCAAGCTACTTGAGAAGATTACCATTCTCTCAAAATCAGGTTTCATACATTCATTCCTTGAGGACAAGGAAGATTTTAACCCGGGGGGGGGGGGGAGGGGATACAAATCCAGTTGCAGGACGCTAGGGGTGATGGTACCTTGTGCTTGCGCATGAGTACCTAGTCGTTATAGTTAGTTGGGAAGGAGGTTAGAAGAAGTTTGCATAATAATCAGTTTAGTCCCAATTATTTTTAAGTTATAGTTACTGTAAGTACACAGTCACCCCGTACATTTAGACTAGGTAAGCACATTAGGTCCAACTTTGTTGCCATTTTTTGGCAGTGTCCGTACAACACTAACTAGGTCAATTAAGAGTGACATACTATAAATTGTAATGGTCTTCTCTTCGTCAGATATGAGAATACAAGCTATCCTTAATTGCTGCTCTCATTTTATCGCATTTCTCTATTTTCTTCTTCTTTTTCTTCTTTATTTTACTGTTTCATTGCCTTTCCTGCTTTCTTCTCTTTAATTTCTGTTGTTAAGCTTAGTTCATATCAACAGATAAAACAGGTGAAATGTCAAACCAAAACTTTCCAAACTTCATCCATTTGTCTGTATGTTAACATGATCCTGTTGGTTTCTTGGTTGTTATCCTATAATTTTTAAATAACAATTCTCGACAATAAAAATGTTAGCGTATAAAACGTAAATATAAATAAAGCAATAATTAATTCGAGCCCACTGAATTCACAGTGTTTCCTTAAGGAATTTAATCCCCTCCTAGTACCCAAGGTTATGGATTATTTCCTCCCAGGATAGAACGAATTACACACTCGTGTAGTGGTACTTCAAACCCAGTGTTTTAGCGAACATAAAGTTCGGTAGCAAATCACACTTACTTTTTGCTTTGTTTGTGGTTAAAACAATGCAGAATAAAGAAGGACAACTCAGAAGTCGAATGGAAATTCTGAGAGGAAGGAATGCAATGTATAGCCAATGCTGAATTCATACCAAAGAGATTGAAATTTGTTTTTCCAGTGTATATAGTGTATATATCGAGTTTATACAGTGTATATATCGAGTGTATACAGAGAGTATCTCAAGTGTTTTTTCTTATCTATCTCGTTCTGTCCAACTTCTGCTCTATTTATAGCAGTTTTTTGAGATAAATCCGCCCCTTCCATGATGTAACAAGCACTAGGCTATCATAGAGGAGGCACTTACATGGTGGAATAGGCACTTGTTGCTTGTTGGTGCAATACACTCTCATTTCCCATTCACTTGGTGCAATACACTCTCATTTCCCATTCACTTGGTGCAATACACTCTCATTTCCCATTCACTTGGTGCAATACACTCTCATTTCCCATTCACTCTTAAAATAAAACTCAACAATCCCCCACATGAATAGGGAATGGCTATATCATGGAAGTATGCATGAAAAACAGTGTGATTCACAAGTAAGGATTAATTGCATCTGGATAAGTAGGTTTTCCTTTGAACTTTCCGTAGTGAACTTATGTCGGATATACTCGATCAATCGGTAGATTTGATATCTTTGAACCGTCAAACTTTGGTGTATACCTAGACAACCACAAGTCACACAACCAACCCTTAACCGTATTTGGTTCTCATTGTTGTGTTCGTTTCAGCCATGAACACCGCCTGGTTTCATAAGTGCGTAGAGAATTGGCCTTACAGAATTCTCCTTGAAGCGGCTAACACTTCACACTTACATAGGTGATTCCTAAACGTGTCATCCCGTAGATACACTATTTGATATACCCCGTGTCACACCTCCTTTTTACGCAGCCTTAATGCTTTATCCTTGGTACTGAACATTGTCTTATAAGAGAATGGACCAAAAGTTTATTTGACAATGTTGAACCGTCAAAAATGACTTTGTTTGATCTCCTTGAACCTAGATCTTGGGATCTCCAGTCTTCTAGGTAGAGTTACCGCCACTATGACTTGTTCTCGGCCACAGTCCCATTCCCCTTGATGATTTCTCAACTACATTTCTAGTTAGGCCTTTTGTAAGTGGATCCGCCACATTATCACTTGACTTTACATAGTCAATCGTGATAATTCCTCTAGAGAGTAATTGTCTAACGGTTTTATGTCTTCGTCGTATATGACGAGATTTACCGTTATACATAACGCTCCCAGCCCTTCCAATTGCCGCTTGACTATCACAGTGTATGCATATTGGTGCCAAGGGTTTGGGCCAAAATGGAATATCTTCCAAGAAATTCTGGAGCCATTCAGCTTCTTCACCGGCTTATCCAAGGCTATGAACTCAGCCTCCATTGTAGAGCGGGCAATACAAGTTTGTTTGGACGACTTCCAAGATACCGCTCCTCCACCAATGGTGAATACATATCCACTTGTGGACTTGGAATCAGTTGATCCGGTGATCCAATTTGCATCACAATATCCCTCAATGACCGCAGGATATTTACTATAATGCAAAGCAAAGTCCTGGGTATGTACTAAGTACCCCAAAACTCGTTTCATGGCCATCCAATGAGATTGACCTGGATTGCTCGTATATCGACTTAATTTACTTATAGCGCGGGCTATATCTGGTCGTGTACAGTTCATGATGTACATTAAGCAACCCAACACACGAGCATAATCCAATTGTGATATGCTTTGGCCTTTGTTCTTTGCTAATGCAAGATTCACGTCAATTGGAGTCTTTGCAACTTTAAAGCCCAAGTGCTTGAATTTTTCAAGTACTGTCTTGATATAATGAGATTGTGACAACGCCGGACCTTGAGAAGTCTTATGGATCTTAATTCCTAGAATTAAATCAGCAACTCCCAAGTCTTTCATATCAAACTTGCTAGTTAGCATACGCTTAGTAGCATTTATATTGGCAATGTCATTACTCATTATGAGCATATCATCCACATATAAGCAAACAATGACTATGTGATTTGGAACATTTTTAATGTACACACATTTATCACATTCATTTATCTTAAACCCATTTGACAACATTGTTTGGTCAAATTTAGCATGCCATTGTTTGGGTGCTTGTTTTAATCCGTAAAGGGACTTAACAAGTCTACAGACCTTCTTTTCTTTACCTGGAACCACAAACCCTTCTGGTTGTTCCATGTAGATTTCTTCCTCCAACTCTCCATTTAAGAAAGCCGTCTTAACATCCATTTGATGAATTTCAAGACCATAAACTGCAGCTAACGCTACTAACGTTCGTATGGACGTAATTCTTGTAACTGGAGAGTATGTATCAAAATAATCAAGACCTTCTCGTTGTCTATACCCTTTGACCACAAGTCTTGCCTTATATTTGTCAATAGTGCCATCATCTTTAATTTTCCTCTTAAAGATCCATTTAGAACCCAACGGTTTGTTTCGGGAGGAAGATCAACCAATTCCCATGTATGGTTGTTCAATATAGATTTTATTTCATTATTGACTGCCTCTTTCCATAACAATGATTCCGAAGAAGACATAGCTTGTTTAAATGTTTGAGGCTCATTTTCCAATAAGAAAGTCATAAAATCTGGTCCAAATGAATTAGACGTTCTTTGACATTTACTACGCCTTGGATCTTCCTGGTTAAGTGTACTTTCTTTTGCTTCTTCCCGAGGTCGTTTAGATCCTTCACTAATCGACTCACATTCCTTTTTGTATGGATATATATTTTCAAAGAACTCAGCATTATCTGATTCTATAACCGTATTATTATGAATGTCGGGATTTTCTGATTTATGAACCAGAAATCGATATGCTTTACTATTAGTCGCATATCCTATGAAAACACAATCAACGGTTTTCGGTCCTATTTTTACCCTTTTGGGTTTAGGAACTTGCACTTTTGCCAAACACCCCCACACTTTAAAATAATTCAAGTTGGGCTTCCTTCCTTTCCATTTTTCATATGGAATGGATTGTGTTTTGCTATGGGGTACTCGATTTAGTATTCGACTAGCCGTAAGTACGGCTTCCCCCCACAAGTTCTGTGGCAAACCAGAACTTATCAATAATGTGTTCATCATCTCCTTTAATGAACGATTCTTTCTTTCTGCAATCCCATTGGATTGGGGCGTGTAAGGGCCGTTGTTTGATGAATAATTCCATATTCTAAACATATTTGTTCAAAAGGAGATTCATATTCACCACCCCTATCACTTCTTATCATTTTGATTTTCTTGTTAAGTTGTGTTTCAACTTCATTTTTGTATTGCTTGAATGCGTCTATTGCTTCATCTTTACTATTAAGTAAGTAAACATAGCAATATCGAGTACTATCGTCAATAAAAGTTATGAAATACTTCTTTCCACCGCGAGATGGTATTGACTTCATGTCACAAATATCTGTGTGAATTAAGTCTAAAGGATTTGAATTCCTTTCAACCGACTTATAAGGATGTTTAACATACTTACATTCCACACATACTTGACATTTTGATTTGTCACATTCAAATTTAGGCAATACTTCCAAATTAATCATTTTCCGTAAGGTTTTATAATTGACGTGACCCAAACGTATATGCCATAATTCATTTGACTCAAGTAAGTAAGACGAAGCTGAAATTTTATTATTATTCTCAACGACCATTACATTCAGCTTGAAAAGGCCCTCGGTGAGGTAACCTTTTCCTACAAACATTTCGTTCTTACTTATTACAACCTTATCGGAAACAAAAACACATTTAAAACCATTCTTAACAAGAAGTCCAGTAGAGACTAAATTCTTCCTAATCTCGGGAACATGAAGGACGTTGTTCAAAGTCACCACTTTGCCGGAAGTCATTTTGAGAAATATCTTCCCATATCCTTCAATATTGGCCTTAGAAGCATTTCCCATAGAAACCGTCTCGTCGGGTCCAACAGGAGCATAAGTAGCAAACGCTTCTCTAACTGCACAAACATGGCGAGTGGCTCCAGAATCAATCCACCACTCTCTAGGATTGCCTACCAAGTTGCATTCGGAAAGCATGGCACATAAGTCATCAACATCATCATGCTTTTCAACCATGTTTGCTTGACCATTCTTCTTGCCTTTCTTTGGAGCACGACACTCCGTAGATTTGTGTCCGGGTTTTCCACAATTGTAGCAGTTTCCACTGAACCGCTTCTTGCTTGGGTTCTATTTTGGCCCAGAAGCCTTCTTCCTCTTTTTGTTATCTTCAACAATATTTGCTCCCATTATTGTTGAGTTTCCACGGCCTCTCTTTTTAGCAGCTTTATTGTCCTCTTTGATTCTCAACCGATCAATGAGATCTTCAAGGGACATCTCCTTGTGTTTGTGTTTCAAGTAGTTTTGAAGTCCTTCCACAAAAGAGATAACTTCTCAATCATTGTTGCTACTTGGAATGCTTCATTGATAACAAGACCTTCAATGAAATTTTCATTAGTAAAAATACTAAGGTTACTACTTTCAACATCAATATTAATTTGATTTATACCTTCAGCAAGGAGATCGTGAATAATCACTTGCAATTCCTGGACTTGGGTAATAACGGACTTGCTATCTACCATTTTGTAGTCCAAAAACTTTGCAGCAACAAACTTTTTCAACCCGACATCATCAGTTTTGTATTTCTTTTCAAGCGCAGTCCACAGTTCCTTTGACGTTTCTACGCCACCGTAGACGTTATACAAACAATCTTCCAACCCGCTTAGAATATAATTCTTGCATAAAAAATCTGAATGCTTCCACGCCTCAACGACGAGAAAGCGTTCAGTTTCTGGAGTTTCGTCGGACAACACAGGAACATCTTCGTTGATGAACTTCTGGAGACTTAGAGTAATCAAATAGAATAACATCTTTTGTTTTCAGCACTTGAAATCAATCCCAAATTTTTTTTTGGTTTCTCCGCCGGTGCCAATGCTGCCGGAGTCGTTCGGCTTGTTGAGGCATTAGCAGTCACCATTGGAACAGCATGGTTCTCATTCTCGTTAGTCATTTTCTGGAGAAAAAAAAATGACACAAACAAACGTTTAAAACTGGAGTTAAAAATATAACGTATATTTTAATCTCCAACAAACAGCCACGAAGAGCTTTACTCTCCAAAACGGGAGTACACAAAACCACAAAGGTTTTAATTTCCAGAATAATAAGGATAACACAAATATAGAAATAAAAATTATTAAATTCCTTAAGCTTGTTGGTTTCTTGGTTGTTATCCTATAATTTTTAAATAACAATTCTGGACAATAAAAATGTTAGCGTATAAAACGTAAATATAAATAAAGCAAAACCAATTCGAGCCCACTGAATTCATAGTGTTTCCTTAAGGAATAATCCCCTCCTAGTACCCAAGGTTATGGATTATTTCCTCCCGGGATAGAACGAATTACACACTGGTGTAGTGGTACTTCAAACCACAGTATTTTAGAGAACACAAAGTTCGGCAGCAAATCACACTTACGGATGCTTTGTTTGTGGTTAAAATAATGCAGAATAAAGAAGGACAACTCAGAAGTCGAATGGAAATTCTGAGAGGAAGGAATGCAATGTATAGCCAATGCTGAATTCTTTTTCGTTTTTCCAGTGTATACAGTGTATATATCGAGTGCATACAGTGTATATATCGAGTGTATACAGAGTGTATATGGAGTGTATACAGAGAGTATCTCAAGTGTTTTTTCTTATCTATCTCGTTCTCTCCAACTTCTGCTCTATTTATAGCAGTTTTTTGAGATAAATCCTCCCCTTCAATGATGTAACAAGCACTAGGCTA
This sequence comes from Nicotiana noctiflora, assembly GCA_032618575.1. Classification (NCBI taxonomy): domain Eukaryota; kingdom Viridiplantae; phylum Streptophyta; class Magnoliopsida; order Solanales; family Solanaceae; genus Nicotiana; species Nicotiana noctiflora. Next base: position 99,402 of record JASVEL010002368.1, on the reverse strand, counting down.
TCATAGAGGAGGCACTTACATGGTGGAATAGGCACTTGTTGCTTGTTGGTGCAATACACTCTCATTTCCCATTCACTTGGTGCAATACACTCTCATTTCCCATTCACTTAGTGCAATACACTCTCATTTCCCATTCACTTGGTGCAATACACTCTCATTTCCCATTCACTCTTAAAATAAAACTCAACAGATCCATGTCTGTTTGTTGACATGATTCTGCTTGCCAACAAGAAAATTCCAATATTTATGGTAAATCAAGTCCATTTTTTCCCATCTCTTTATACTCCAATCGTTTAAAACCATTAATTCAATCTCTTTTCATAACTAAATTCACGTGAAATGAAAGTGGTAACTAATATTATTTCCGGTCCATTTTAATTAATTTTTTTGGCCTTTTTTTCAATGGTCCACAATATTTAATTTTGTGAGATATCAAGAAGGAATTAAATTCTTCTTTTTTTAAAGTTGCCCTGAAGTAAAGAATTTGTTATATTTTTAATGAATAAATTAAAATAATATGATTAATTTTATTGTTAATTAATACTAAAAGGTGAAATCTTTAATATGTATGAAACAATCAAAAAATTAAGTAAACTAATTTATTCTTAAAGATCAGGTGACTCTTCTAAACTTATCCCAAAAAAGGAAATAAATAATAAGGAAAAATGATATAGTATAGCGGCTGTTAAAATAATAGCCGAAATATACTAGATTTGTATATATATATATATATATATATATATATATATATATATATATATATTTTGTATGTTATATACAAAAATTATACAATTTTATATATTTTTCACTTACTAAATGTAAATAGTTTATGGCTCAAGTTAAAAGTGATAATACCCCACATAAAAGTGTTAAACAAGGGGCTAGTCATTAAAAGCTGATGTGGGAATTTACTGAATAACTTACATGGCCAATTGTCATTTAATTTTCAAATAATATAACTTTAAACTTCTCATTTTATGTTTAATGGTATGATTGTAAAGGCACACGATGTGACAAGTTTCAAAATTATTATATTCTTTTCTCTTAAATTTCATCTCAAATCAAATGTTTACATAAAATGAAAAAAATTTGGTCCTACTTACTTCAAGAAAGAAGAAAAAGAAAAGGGAAAGGAAAAAAATAGTCATATTTGCTAATTTTGTTTTGTAAGGATAATAGAAGAAGATTCTTGAAGTCATTTTTGGAAATAATAGAAGTGATAGGCCAACTAGCTGTATAATCCTAATTCCTAAGAATGAATAATGAACCAACTAAAATTAACAGAGTGCTTTAACTCTTACAATAAATTTACAGCCACTTTTCAGCAATAAATAACATGCTCGCACACCTAACAATGGTTAGTCTTGTGTTGATATTTTTTCCTTTTACACACTCTTCATTATTCTTGCATCTTCATTTGAGACATCCATTTCATAATAAGGAGTAATTTCCTAAAAAAGGAAAACTAGAACAAGATCTTTTGGTTTTTTCTCCTTCAATAATTGAGGTTCAAAACCTTAATCCATGAATAAATTCAGAAAGGTACATATATTGGGATTACGAACTCGCTGTTTGTTTTACTTTTTACTTATGGATGGGCATAACCGCATAAGGATATCCTGAACATGCTTTAGAGAATTTGTAATATTCAAAATTTTAAATTTAGGGTGTGTTTGGTAGGAAGGAAAATATTTTCTGGAAAATGTTTTCCAATTTTCCCATGTTTGGTTGGCTTAAATGTTTTGGAAAACATTTTCCTTATCAATTCATTTACCTCCAATTGGAGGAAAATATTTTCCTTATCAAAAGAAGAGAAAACATTTTCCAAAGCTCCTTCTCAACCTTTATCACCCTCACCAATCCACCACACCCCATCCCCAAATTTTTTATTATTTTTTTTTATTTTTTTATTAAATTTCAGTTTTTCCATCCACCCTGCTACCCCTCCACCACCACCGACATTTTTCACTTCTTCTCCTCTTTTTTTTTAATAATAAAACGGTGAGCATGCAGGATCGAAACAAATAAATGCACAGACAAAGATGCATCAAGTTGGTCTTTTGTTTCAGGTACACCTGTCCTAGACAGGCCCAACCCCTGTGTTGAGCCTCCTAAGTCAAATATGCACACGATGCAAAATAGACGTTCCTATTGGGGATCCGACATGAGGGTTTGTTATTCTAAGTCATCATCCTGTTAGGAAAGGTGTCTAAACTGGCTTTACTCGAGCAGACAACTCGAGCCGGGGAGTGTCAGTGCACCGGTAGCATGGCTTTCCGGTTTAATTGACAATACTCCCCACCTAAAAATAAAATATATTTTTGAGTTTTTAATTTTATTATTTATCGATTTAAAGACTCAAAATTTTACAAGTTCCAAAATTATGAGTTTGGAGGTTTATGTGGTTGGAAGTTTACGGGTTTAAAAATTATAAAGTTTACGGGTTCAAAAATATGCGGTTTTTGCGTTAAAAAGTAAAGCATCACCACTAGTTCCTTTAGATTGTGTATATTTTTAGAGACTTAGGGAAGGGGTGGGGGAGGGGTGGGGAGAGGTGGGAGGGGAGGGGTGATGAGAGTTGCATAAAAAATATTTTTCTACAAAAACTATTTTCTACTTTCTAACCAAATAATAGAAAATATTTTCCTGAAATGTTTTCCACTTACCAACCAAACAAGAGAAAATAAGTGATAAAACCACTCATTTTCCATGAAAACATTTTCTAGAAAAACATTTTTAATGGAAAACATTTTCCTTCATACCAAACACACCCTTAATCAAAACACCTCATGGTAGCGGGGCTTCGTCATTGGTTAAGCTATATATTAAAGTTCTAAATTCACCATCGCATTCTCATCCTAACAAATAGTGCAGGCTAGTCAATTTTTGAACTGATCATTTAAAAATAACCAACGTTTGTAAAGTCATTGAAATCCTAATAATTATTTTGCTGCAACACGAAACATTCCAGCATATTGGAGATCAATGCACATATGTTTGAACTTCCACCATATTATGCTTGAACTCCAATTCACGGAGAACTCCAGTATATTATACTGGAACATTTTTTTGAATTTTGAATAGTGTTTTCATTTAGATTTATCTTTACATGAAAGTAGCTAAATTTCAATTACTTTTGAAACTATGGCTATTTTTGAATGACCACTTGTAAACCTGGCCGTTTTTGAATTTTTCCCCTGACACCTCACCTTCGAGCACAAGTATTTCTTGTAAAAATAGGTCTCGCTAGTTTTCGGACTGGTCATTCAAAAATAGCTAGCGTTTACCAAGTCAATGAAAAATAGCCACTATTCTGTTGCAACAAAGACCGGTCCAGTATAATATACTGGAATTCGGTGCACCTGTGTATGAACTTCCAGCATATTATGCTAGAACTCCAACACACGGAAAGCTCCAGCATAATATCCTGGAGATTCGAGCACTTGTGTATGAACTTCCAGCATATTATACTGGACCGGTATACTTTGCTGGAATTCCAATATATTATGCTGGAGTTCTAGTGTACTTATGATGGAGTTCCAACATAATATATTGGAGTTCCAGCAAAGTATACCGGTCCAGTATAATATGCTGGAGTTCCAGCATACTTATTTTGGAACTCCAGTGTAATATGCTGGAATCAAATATACTTTTGAACAATGTTTTCGCTCAGACATGAAAAGTGGCTAAATTTCGATTAATTTTAAAATTGGACTATTTTTGAACGACTACTTGTAAATCTGGCTATTTTTAAATTTATTCCAAGGGAGCCCAAAACTTCCCACATTTGCCAGCCCAACAGCACCAGGACGGCAGTCATATTGTTCTGCATGAGGAGGAAATACTGTATCATTGAGAGGATCACTTGTTTCAAACCAAGCAAAACACAGGAAAAAAGACAGCAAAGAATTTGCCAAATTGTTTTTTTTAAAAAAAAAAAAGGGGGGGGGGGGGGGGGAGAGCTGCTTCACCTGCTCTTCCAGGTTTTCCCCAAGAGCTTATGTCTTTTTAATCTTAATGGGGTTGCCACAGGACAATGGTACATATACAACTCGAACGCTTGAAAATCGAGCCTAGCCAGTTGCATCCTTACCTGATTCAATGATTTCAAAGACTGATCTTTTCAGGTTGATTTGCCTTTGCCAGAAGAGGAAATCATCTCCTTGCCATATCAACTTAATTGCATGTACAAAAGGACTTACCCATGAGATGGACAATCTTCTCTGGATGACCATTTGCCAAATATTTAAGTGGCACAATTTCCCAATATCATCTCAAGAATGAAGGTCCAATCTCCATTTGGTAGGCTCCGTTCCCCAACTCTATTTTAGGCAGGTGCTAGTTACAGATGAACATTTATCATTCTTCCTATGAGACATCGTTCCTGAGCGAGGATCTATAGGAAATAGTCTCTCTATCTTCACAAGGTAGGGGTAAGGCTGCATATACACTACCCTCCGTAAACTCCAGTTTTGGGTTCAGACTGGTTCTTTTTTTTCTTCTTTTTTTTTGTTGTTGTTCTATGAGACATCAGTTAGATGACAGAATTAAGCAGCAACACGGTCCAAATAATATGGATCAAGATCAACTATAATTGTCACCGTTTTTGGAGCATCTTCCCGCTTCAACGGTTATTTGATCCGTTTTAACCACAATAATTTTGGCATTGCATCTAGCACAGGGATAAGACAGCAACAGATTAACTATTAAGAAGTTGAGGACTAAATAACTTGCAGATTTTTTCCTGAAATATTGGAGATATCCAAAGAAATCTCGTTTTGAAGAACAGAGGTATAAACTTCAAAAAGGCTTCCCTATAATCGTACATGTAGATCAGAAAGACTAAATCTGTATTGTAAGTACAGCATCATTATAACATACAACAGAACGATGCTTGTTCTCAACTCATCATTATCTAAAACGTATTTTCCACTAAGTTAGGTATGTTCTGCACAAGCACTGACCATGAGAAGTGTTCTTCAATATTATGTACTAACTTGTTGATATGGTCAGGACTCAGGATATAGGAGAGAAGAACGTATAACAAATCTCACCTTAATTTCAAGTGCTGTTGCTGGCTTGCTGCTTTGTGAGAGATTGATCTCAAGAGTCATACTCATCATGGAAGTTTGTGTCATTACATAATAGTTTTCTGGGAAAAATATTTACAAGTGTTGATTTACTGCATCAATCTCAGATATCTGGTCCGATATAAGATGACTCATCTCTGTTCATGAAACTAATCATTCATCACAAAAACCCACTGGAACAGGACGAAGTAATTTAAGATGCTGACTTAATCCGTCTATCATATGATAAATCTTGTCTGATTTGACATGAGATTTGTCCATCACTGTGAACTCATGGTATTCATCATTCAATGCTAATAAGCTAGCACCAGATTGCTTTGGCCTGCCAATGCTCTTCATCATCAACCTTATGTTAGCAACATTATTCCAGTCTCCTGCCACAGCATAAATATTTGACAGCGCAGAAAGTTTTCCAGCATTTGTCGGCTCTAATTTAACTAGAAGGTTAAGCACATCATCTGCAATTTCAACAGCTTTATGCATCCTGCAAGCCCCTAAAAGGGAACCCCAAATTTTAACGTTTGGTTCAAGTGGCATCTTTCGTGCAAGATCGAAAGCTTCTTTAATATAGCCACCACGACCTAAAAGATCAATAAGACAACCATAATGTTCTATTTCAGGTATTACCCCATAATCTTTCTCCATAGAATAGAAATAAATTATTCCCTCATCCACCAAACCAGTATGATTGCACGCACACAAGATACCAACTAATGTCACTTTATCAGGCACAAATCCTTCTTGCTTCATCCTAAAGAAAAGCTCAAGTGCCTTCTTTCCACGGCCATGCATAGCCAACCCATGTATCATGGCATTCCAAGAAACCAAATCTCTCTTTTTCATCCCATTAAAGACATTATAAGCCTTATGCAAGCAACCACACTTGGCATACATATCAATTAAGGCATTACAAACCAGAGTACTACACTTGTACGTACTCCTCTCAACGGAATCATGCACTCTTTTACCCAAACTAAGCATGCCCGATTCTGCACAGGCAGCTAGAATGCTAACAATAGCCGCAACATCAAGCTTCAAACCTGCCTCCTCCATTAGCATATACAACCCAATTGCCTCCTTTACAAGGCCTTTTTCAGCATATCCTGATACCATTATCGTCCACGAGACAAGATTTTTGGAAGGCATCTTATCAAACAACATCCGAGCCATCTCCAAATCCCCCACTTTACAATAACCCGAGACCATCGTGGACCAAGAGACAACATCCCTCAACGGCATCTTCTTAAACAATTCAAACGCCACAATCATTTCCCCAGCCTTAGTATATCCATCTAGCATAGTATTCCAACTAACCCTGTCTCTTTGAGGCATTTCATCGAACAATTTTCGCGCTTCGTTCAAATCACCCACTTTCAACAACGCACTAATCATAGAATTCCAAGAAACAACATCTCTCTCCTTCATAACCCGAAACAACAGACCTGCAGCTCGTACACCAACTACCCCACACTTAGAATATGCATCAATCAACGAGTTAGGCACATAAATATCATCCTCAAACCCCCATTTCACAACATGCGAATGAATTATACTCACAACACTCAACCAACACTTCCCCGAACAGCCTTTTAACAGAAACGAAAAGGTAAAATTATCAGGAAAAATACCGGCACACTGCATATCAAAGAAAGTAGAAAAAGCTTGAGATGGGTTAAAGTTGTGAATATGAGCTCTGATTAAAGCATTGTACAAATGCACATTAGGGTCAGGAACTTGACTAAAGACTTTAAAAGCAGAACCCATTTGGCGACAAAGAGAAAAAGCTGTAATTAGTTTGGGAGCAATGAAAGGGTCTTGTTGAAGATTGGATTTGTATACAATTGCTTGGATTTGCTTCAGTTGGTTAATGTCTCTGCATTTGTCTAAGTCCCATAATTTCTGCTCGAAATGTCTTCGCCTTGAGACCCATGTAGGAGCTCGGATTGGTGTAGGCATCTGCATCTTACAAATGGGAAAATTGTTTGAAATGGGAGTTTGGTTCTTTAGCTCTTTGATGGAGAGTTAGTAGAATTTTTGCTGACCTTTAAAGCTTCATATCCAAGACCTGAGATAGTCGGATAAGGTTTTTATTATCGGTTAGTACTAATCATTCGTAAGCAAGAGGGGTTGCTGTGATGGTAAGCAACCCCCACTTCCAACCGAGAGGTTGTGAGTTTGAGTCTCCCCAAGAGCAAGGTGGGTAGTTCTTGGAGGGAAGGATGCCGGGGGTCTATTTGGAAACAGCCTCTCTACCTTAGGGTAGGGGTAAGGTCTGCGTATACACTACCCTCCCCAGACCCCACTAAGTGGGATTATACTGGGTTGTTGTTGTTGTTGTTTAGTACTAATCATTCGCTGTGTCCGTTTCCGTTACTCGTCCGCTCTGTAATTTTTTAAATATTTTTACGTAAATTAAAATATTAGTTAGCAATTAAATCGATGATGTTAACTTTTACTATCTCGGATAAATTCTCCATGTTTCCTGCAGGAAATAACGTAATTGGGCATTTAACTATTTTCTTTATTTCTGGTTTTTTGGCTGCCAATTTTTTTTTTTTTTTGTATATTTAAGAGTTATTGAGAACAAATAGATGAAAGACGAGTGAATTTTTTGTTTAGGGAAGATTTGAGAAAGAAAAACTCATGTGATAATTATTAGAAACCACTAATATATGTGGGTTATCATTATATTATATAGTCGAAATCTATGTTATACTGAGACTAGGTGGGGTAAAATGAATAAACTTTGCAAATATTCATCCAATCTCGTTTAATTTATTAAAAATGGATCAAATATGAATGATAACATATTATTTATTTTTCGAAACGGATAACTTATGGATTATAAATGAAAAATATCTGGATTAAATCCATTAACATCGGCGAACAGAAAGGAGAGTGGAATATACATGTTCATGATATGCCACAAAACGGTTTTGAAACTTTCAGTTCGAAAATATTAAATTTTAACTTTTTAAAAATACTAGTATACATCATCGTACCAAATTAATTTGATATACTTAAGTTTGATTTCAATTTGTGTAGAGTGGCAAGTTCGTACGATGTCTTGCTTAACTTCACTTTACATATAGCGGAGAATTACAGCTTCGCCAATATTAAAAACTCTTCCAGGCTACCATTTCTTATGGGGTCGCTGAATTAATAGAAATTGTCTATAAAAGTTACTATACTTTGTTTTACAACAACAACAACAACAACTACCCAGTATGTTCCCACAAAGTGGGGTCTGGGGAGGGTAATACGTACATAGGCCTTACCCCTACCCGAAAGGGTAGAGAGGCTGTTTCCGGCCGACCCTCGGCTCAGAAAAAGAGAGAGAAAATCAACAAACAAAACAAAACAAAACAATGTTAGTAAATCCGGGATAAATCAAATAAATAATTATCTAAACATAAAACCAAAAGTAGAATGACATGCAATAATACCAATCGGTTACTACCATAAAAGGCACAATACAATACATTAATTAACTATAGAGATCGCTACCAAACCCCACTCAGCCCCTAACAGAAGTACTAAGAATTCTAGAAGGCCCTACCCTACAACCCTAATACTAGACCTCCAAACTTTCCTATCAAGGGTCATGTCCTCGAAATCCCCATTCTAGCCATATCCTGCCTAATCACCTCGCCCCAATACCTCTTGGGCCTCCCTCTGCCTCGACTCGCGCCAACCACCGCCGGTCGCTCACAACTCCTCACCGGTGCATCAAGGCTTCTCCTCCGCACATGCCCAAACCACCCGAGTCTCGCTTCTCGCATCTTCTCATCCACTGGGGCCACCCCCACCTTCTCCCGAATAACTTCATTCTTAATCTTATCTAATCTGGTGAGCCCGCACATCCACCTGAGCATCCTCATCTCCGCAACTCTCATTCTCTGGACATGAGAGTTCTTCACAGGCCAGCACTCCACCCCATACAACATGGCGGGTCTAACCACCGCTCTATAAAACTTCCCCTTGAGTTTCTGTGGAACTTTCTTGTCACACAAGACTCCTGATGCGAGCCTCCACTTCAACCACCCCGCTCCTATAAGGTGAGTGATATCCCCGTCAATCTCTCCGTCCCCTTGAATCACTGATCCAAGATATCTGAAACTGTCCCTCTTGGCTATGACCTGAGATCCCAGCTTCACGTCCCAGCCTACTTCGCTCGACTCGGCGCTAAACTTGCACTCTAGATATTCCGTCTTAGACCTGCTTAGTTTAAAACCCTTAGACTCGAGGGTCTGTCTCCAGACCTCCAACCTCGCATTAACACCATCCCTCGTCTTTTGTTTTGTTACTTGAAAATCATTATAATTTACACATTGTAACTCAAAAGTCACTTAACGCTTATAAAGTTATTGTCGTTCATTTGTTGTATCTAGGACTGAGTTTATTCACTGTGATAACTAGTTTGGTGTTATCAAATAGGTGTCTAAGTAAACTGATATGGTGTTGTAAAGTATTTGAGAAATGACTATTATAACTAACTCATATATGCCCATGTACAATTCGAACTAGGTCTAACTTGCCCTCACATATATTCCACGTGGCTTTATGAGTCTTCCCTTAGTGATGAAGAGCATATACGAACCTATTTGTTGACGGCACGGACATAATGGAGACCAACTTTTAACGGAGGGCTAGCCTATCCTATTTCATATAGTAAAAGAATATTTTAGGCCCTTTTCCGTAAGAGAAAAATAAAGCCAAAAATTAGACAAACAAAACAAAATTTCAAAATGTTAGAAGCGTCAAATATCATATCTGCTACAACTTCTTATGGATTTTACTCTTCTTATTAGAGTTCCCCGGATGAATATATGTATTTCCTTAAAGAACACTTTCTTTCTCTTAATACCCACAAAGTGTATTGGTCAGAAATCAGACCACTCGACCATTGTGGTACCGACCCTGCCTCAAGGGCAGTTCCCATAATAACGACTAAGTGGGTATAACCTCGCCCCATCCGCATTAATGATAGAGTACACACTAAGGTCGCCCCTCTCCCATGAGGGGAGCGTCGGCCCCTCGACATGGTCGACCTTGGAAGGGGCCGAGGGGTGAAAGGTCCCCGACTATAAATAGGGAAAGGGAATCACTTAGACACGGGGGACTTCTCCAATGGAAAAAGGACAAAATCTTCAACTCTCCATTCTCTCTCTCTCTCACAATTCCTCTCCCCCTTGACCAAAACAAAGAACATTCTCTCTTCTCGGAATAAAGGGAAGAAAGCTCCATCTCTTCAAAGAAGACCTGATAAGTCCAGAGATCGACAGGTTCCCGACATCTTTCCAAGGAAAGAGAACAATGATCTGTAAGAAGGAAAGTCAAATCTGTAGTCCTTGAACCTCTCCAAGGAGAGGCAGGGTCAATTTCCATATCAATAAAGCTTCCTGAGTATTGCTTCAACTAAAATGGTTGTCTTGTTGCTTTAATTTCTCATTCGATATTAATTATGATTGGCTAGGATTTACTTATCTTCATGTATGTGATTAATTTGCTTAATATTGTTCACTAACATTTTAAGTCAAATAATTTGGCGTCGTCTATGGGGATTTCCTAGCGAAATCACATAGTTTCTCCCTAGATCGAAGCCAAAGAAAGAGCATCGAGCACAAAATACTCGAATGCATCAAAGGAAATTGAGATCCCCTGCCCAGTTACTTGAAAAGGCCCAATGAAGAAGAAAAAGCCCCCCTTCTGCCTCGGGACAGAAGTGTGAAGCATTTCCCTAACCCCTAATACGGTGCCAGGCCGGAAACCAGCATAGGGATGTTTCAAGCGAGGGATTGAAAATTACCCAAAGCCTTCACCATCAAAAGTAAGTTCGACCTCGCTCGAACTGGGAATAGGGATAAACGCCTTCAACATCAAATCTAATAAGTTCGACCTCAGTCGAACTAAGAATCAGGCCAAGTGCCTTCGCCACCAAAGCAGCACAGTTGGACCTCGCTCGAACTGGGGGTCAGGCCAAGTGCCTTCGACATCAAAATAGTACAGTTCGACCTCACTCGAACTGGGACTCAAGCCAAGTGCCTTCGCCATTGAACTAGTGCAGTTCGAGATTCAGGCCAAGTACCTTTGCCATCAAAGCAGCACAATTTGACCTCGCTCGAACTGGGACTCAGGCCAAGTGCCTTCGCCATCGAAATATTGCAGTTCAAGCTCGCTCGAACTAAGACTCAGGCCAAGTGCCTTTGTCATCAAAATAGTACAATTCGACCTCGCTCGAACTGGGACTCAGGTCAAGTGCCTTCGCCATCGAAATAGTGTAGTTCAAACTCACTCGAACTGGGACGCAGGCCAAGTGCCTTCGCTATCAAAGCAGCACAGTTCGAACTCGCTTGAACAGGGACTCTGGCCAAGTGCTTTCGCCATCGAAATAGTGCAGTTCGACCTCGCTCGAACTGAGACTCAGGCCAAGTATCAAAATAGTACAATTCGACATCGCTCGAATTGGACTCAGGCCAAGTGTCTCTGCCATCGAAATAGTGCAGTTCGACCTCGCTCGAACTAAGACTCAGGCCAAGTACCTTCACTATCAAAGCAGGACAGTTCGACCTCGCTTGAACTGGGACTCAGGCCAAGTGCCTTTGCCATTGAAATAGTGTAGTTCGACCTCGCTTGAACTGGGACTCAGGCCAAGTGTCTTCGCCATCGAAATAGTGCATTTCGTCCTCGTTCGAACTGGGACACATGCCAAATGCCTTCACTATTGAAATAGTATAGTTTGACCTCGCTCGAACTGGGACTCAAGCCAAGTGCGTTCGCCATCAAAATACTGCAGTTCGACCTCGCTCGAACTTGGACTCAGGCCAAGTGCCTTCGGCATCGAAATAGTACAGTTCGACCTCGCTCGAACTTGGACTCGGACCAAGTGCCATAGCCATCGAAATAGTGTAGTTCGACCTTGCTCGAACTCAGGCCAAGTGCATTCACTATCAAAGAAGTGCCATAGCCACCAAAATAGTGTAGTTCGACCTCCTCAAACTTGGACTCAGGCTAAGTGCCATAGCCATCGAAATAGTGTAGTTCGACCTCGCTCGAACTAGGACTCAGGCCAAGTTCATTCGCCATCAATGAAGCACAGTTCGACCTCATAGGAATGAGGCTAAGCACCTTCGACATCCAATTTAACAGGTTTGACCTCAATCGAACCAAGAATAAGGCTGAATGCCTTCGCCATCAAAACAACACAGTTCAGCCTCGCTCGAACTAGGACTCAGACCAAGTGCCTTTATCGTCAAACAGTATAGTTCGACCTCGCTCGAACGTAGACTCAGGCCAAGTGCCCTTGCTGGTAAAACTTTATGTCCCGACCTCGCTCGGGGCAAAGACAACCGTGTGCTGCCCGTGGCCGGATCACAATCGATAAAGAGCACGCCCACGCAAAGCAAATAACAATAGGAAAAGAAAGAATCATTTATTAATAGGGGCAAAAACGTGGGCCAATGCCACTTACACCCGGTCTAAGCCGGCGAAAGAGTCAAATTCAAAAAAAAAGGAAAGAAACATCAAACAAGTACACACCCATCGGCGTAAGCAAAGTAAAAAAAAGAAGGGAAAAACCAACACAACAGGATCATCTCTTCACTCGGCGCCAACATCGCCGTCGCCATCTTTACCTCCATCAGGGCTACCATCACTGCCATCGCGGGCACCATTATTGACCTCAGGCGTCCCTACGTCATAGCCGCAGCTGGCTCTCGCTTTGCGGGCTTTTTGGTGCGCCACCTCCATGACCTCCTCAGACACAACGCCCTCCTCCAACATGTTCTTAAAGATGTCAAGCTGGGCTTCAGCACAGACCCAAATATTGTAATTTGGGGGGGGGGGGGATACCAGTACAAACTGGTCCGGCCAAAGCCCTCAGGCGCTGGTTCTCCTCCTCCAAAATGGCAACCTGGTCCAACAAACTTTGGGCCTCCTGGTCGATCTCGCCAATCCGCTCCTCAAGCCTCGCTTCCCAAAGGGCCGCAGCCTCTCCCTCTGACTCTCATTGAGATTCCTGAACACGAATCGCTACTTCAAAATCCGCCACTCTCGTTGATGCGCCCCTCTCCGCACTCTCCAGATCGGCAATTTGGCCCTCCGGGGTAGCCAGCCTCGCGCCCACTCAGCCTCAATTTCCACAATCCTGGTCTGGATTTATTCTATTTCCAGCTTCAGCTCGCACACCTTACCCTCCAAATACTCACACTCAGCGGCAACACCCTTCGCCACGTCGAGCTCATCGTCCTTGAGGCGAATCCATTCCTCGATCTCACTCCTATTGCACATCACTTGTACTAGCTCACAGTCCTTCCGCTCTAATTCCTCTCCTAGCTCCTGATTGCAAGGATCGTTCCTCAACCGCTCGTGCAGCTTACGGCACCTATCACGATAATAACGGTACTTCTCCAACATTTGTAAACTCATCCTCGATCGAACATTTGCTCGATGGATATTCTCCACTTCTAGTATGTACGACTGCAAAACACGAGGAGTAGTTATAAAAATGACTGCCTAATACCACAAGATCGACGGATTAAAAGTCGCATAACATACTCGCAAGCCCATTATGGCCACTTCCTCCATCACTGCAACGCCTGTAACCTCCCTCAGGGACTCGTTCTCAGCTCTAGAACACAGCAGGTTAAATTGCTCGACCAACTCACCCCTCTAGGACAACAGGTTCATATATGCGGGAATATCAATGACGGGAGCCAGACCCTCCGCATTGACCACCGAATGGGTGATGCCCTCTTCAAATATTCGAATATCGTCAGGATTCAGGTCAGACTCGGACTGATACTTATCCACCATCACGCTCTCCCCCCTCTCTGCCGCTGATGGTGCGGCATGACCTACCGAAGACGACGGCGCCTCGACCAAGGTCAAAGCGGAGGTCCCCAAGGGTTGCTCATCCACTTCATCGGTAGCAGGGACTTCCGCTTAAGGCACAACATCAATGAGGTCATCCAATCTCCGATTCGCAAGAATAACATCGACCTTAGGTTCCGCCTCTACAGCAAACCCAGTGGTAATGTACCGTTCCTGGTTTGCCGGAGGAAAGTCCAAGTTAATTATCGCTGGAGGAGCCATCTCAAACCCCACTCTTTGTCTCTTTGGCGGTCCGTCCTCCTCCCCACCCGACAATGACTTAGCTCGAGGACTAACAAAACCAGATGGGCCTTCATCCTAAGGCGCGACTCTCACTGGGTCGGTAAAAGCCACTAACTCCACAGATACCGCCCTTGACGAGAGACAAACTACAGCTGGAACACTGATCCGGGTGGTCGCGCTAGGACGACAGAACGCCAACTACGGAGCCCTGGTTCTACGAACCCTCCCCTATCAAAAACGAGCAAATGTTAGGAAAGGATAAATGAACAACATGGGCAGAGAGTAAGAATGTAAACTCACTTGTGAGGGGCCTGCAGCCATGCCTTAGGTGGAATAACGACCACGTACGTATCCCCGCGGTGTGGGGGAGAACGGTCTCAACCCAGTCCCGGATCCCTTCCAAGGGTGGTGGTGACACCTTGTCGGCTACAAAATATCAGAAATAAGTCTACAGGTAACATAAGGCATAAGGAAAGAAAGACCGAAATGAACCTCGGCGGCTAGAAGTAGATACTTACAGGCAAAGTTCCATACCAACGGGAAGTTGGTAGGATCCGCCACGAGATGCTTTGTCCGCACGAAGAAGAAACTTTCGGCAAAGCAACGGTTAGTAAGGTCGTCCATGCCGACTACCAACCCTCTTGACCTATGAGGGCGTGCATGAATCATGGTACCCTAGATCCTCTGAGGGGCGAACAGGCTGAGCACATGCCTCAAGGTGACCTCACGGCTCGCTAGCTCCGCATACTTGATGAACATCAGAAAGAGCTTATACAGGTACGTGGATATCTGGGCAGGGCACACCTCGTAGTAGTGACAGAAGTTGACCACCAATATCGGGAGCGGTAATGTGTACCCAACAATGAAAGGATACACATAGAATAAGTAGTATCCAGACGGTCTATTTGAAACCGGTCGCTCTTTCCGGCGGGCACTATCTCGACATAGCGGGGGATACCCTACTTCTCCCTCAGATCCTTTATTTCTGGATCCCCCATAATAGATTCGATACTGGAACATTCCCTACCGCCGTCAACGCTAAAGTCCTCAACAACCCTCCCCGCGTGGTGCAGAATCTCATCCACGGAGGGGATTGCCTCACTCTCCACTAAGTTCACATCCCCCTCTGCCGGAGCATAATCATTAGTTGTTGGCGGGATAGCTGGAAAATTGTCATGAAAATAAATTCTCACCATCGTTGACTCGGAGAAGAGGAAGGAAGATTTATCAGGAAAACAGAAGAATTAGGAGAAGGTTGTGAGAGGGAAAACACAGAGAGAACTCAAAATAATCGAGGAATGGATATTTCAAAGACCTTCTCGAAAACAGGCAAGAAAGAAAGTGTGGAAGACCGAATGAAAAGTTCAATCAATTTATAGGACATTAAATTCCCAAGCGCAAAAGCCAACATACACCATTAAAATTCGACTAGTCGTGAAAAATGATTCGGTTCCTCGGGAACGTGTGCCATTATGACTGCCAAATGCCATGATGACTGTTCATATGAAGCGACGCTTCATTCGTCAGCCGTCGCCTCATCTTCCAGAACCATCGCAACGATGTAAAGACACCGATCGACGCCCTTTATGTTGTTTCGGAACTCCTGATGTTATTAAAGGAATACAGATCAGACTCCCAATACGATCACATCGACATATGGTCCGTCCATTGAGGATGACACGGTACAACCTCAACGAACGAAGGGACTAACTATATTGGTCAGAAATCAGACCACTCGTCCATCGTGGTATCGGTCCAGCCCCAAGGGCAATTCCCATAACAACGACTAAGCGGGTCTAACTTCACCCCATCCACATTAACAACGGAGTATACATTAAGGTCGTCCCCCTCCCATGAGGGGAGCATCGACCACTCGACATGGTCGACTCTGGAAGGGGCCGAGGGGTGAAAGGTCCCCGACTATGAACAGGGAAAGGGAATCATTTAGACGGGGGGCTTCTCCAATGGAAAAAGGACAAAATCTTCAACTCTCCATTCTCTCTCTCTCTCAATTCCTCTCCACCTTGACCAAAACAAAGAACATTCTTTGTTCTCGGAATAAAGGGCAGAAAGCTCCATCTCTTCGAAGAAGATTTGATAAGTCCAGAGATTGACAGGTTCTCGACATCTTTCCAAGGAAAGAGAACAATGATTTATAAGAAGGAAAGTCAAATCTGTAGTCCTTGAACCTCTCCAAGGAGAGGCAGGGTCAATTTCCATAATCAATAAAGTTTCTGAGTATTGCTTCCACTAGAATGACTGTCTTGTTGCTTTAATTTCTGATTCGATATTAATTATGATTGGCTAGGATTTACCTATCTTCATATATATGATTGATTTGCTTAAATATTGGTCATTAACATTTTAAGTCAAACATAAAGTTCAAAGTTAATTCCCGGAAGCACCAGAACAAAAACTTCATAGAAAGTACCATCAAATTATTAAGGAAATACAGTCAAGAAAATAGACATACAAAGCAAAATTTCTGAATGATGTAAGCGTCAAATATCACAATCCAACTAGATATGAGAATCAAACCTTCCAGAATCAAAGTCCATAAAGCAAGACAATTGATAATTTGATACGTTGTAGAATTGTGGGTAAACTTTAGCCGATAACTCATGTCACGTTCATTATTAGGTTTTTATAGATGTATTTATCTAACCTAAGTATGTATTTATCTAGAGTTAAAAGGCAAACTTTAATTAATTTTAAACTGCTAACTCTTAGGAAAATAGTTAATAATTGTTTTGTCTAATATAAAATCTATATAAAAAGAATAAAAAGGCAAAACCATATTTTGCAGGTTAATACCCAATAACATAATAATTCCATATTTACCGTCGAACCCAAATCATTGGACAAGTCCGAAATTCAAAGATAACAATTGATCATAAATTTCAAATTTATTTTGAAAATTTTGATTTGGGTAAAGTGTGGTTTGAAGATAAAAATGTATACGTTTTCAAAATATATATTCTAATTTTATTTTAAAAAAATATGTATATAATTTCTAAGTTTTAGTATTTTAACCCAAATTAAGCTCAATAGCAAAATTTATGGCTATTTTAAAAATAAATTTCAAACTTATTTTGGTAAAATTTACTGCGGGCCTAGGCGCATATCAGTCGCCGGCGACGCCGCTCTTCAATCATTTAACACCGTCCGGGTTCCGGCGACTTCTCCGGTAGGTCCCTTTTCGCTATGTCTCTCTCTTCCTTTTTTTCTCTTCAATTTCCCTTCACCTTTACTTCCATTACTTCCCCCTTTCTTTTTAAAATTGATAATTGAAACGCAATTTTGATTTCTATCAGTGTCTTTCATTAAATGAAATGCCGCGGCAGAATATTGATAAATCTGTAAAATATATTATTCTTGTGAATGCTTGCAGATTAGAGTGAAAAAACAGAAGCGGCATAGGAGAGCCGTGAGGTTTTACACGTCTTGTTTTGGGTTTTGAGAGCCATTTAATATCCTTTATGACGGAACAGTTGTGCATCATCTTGTTGCGAATGGCATTACCCCTGCTGATATTGTATTGGCAAATATTCTAGGCGCCACAGTTATACTTTTTACTACCAGGTTAATTTTGAGTAGCTCCATTTGTCTCTGACTTAACTTTGTTTGCTAAGCTAAAGATGTTTTGCTTTAATTAAATCTGTTTATGTGCACTAAAGTTTTGAAACAAATATTCTATATGCACCCATAGCTTTAAAAACATAATCGATTCAATGCTAAGCGCCTTAAAAGTTGAACCCATATAATTAAAATCCCGAATCCACCTATGCTTGCAGATTTGTTCTTGTACAGTTGAAGAGCCTCGGTGGTTGCTATCCTTAATCACTGAATGTAGCTAATAACCTTATTACTGCACGGTTAGCCATTTTGTCACTTCTTCTTGAATAGCAACCAGTATGCGTGTTGCTTAAGTTCTCAGGACATTCTTTTGAGTTATGCAACTTAATCTGAATCTGACTCTACTGCAGATGTGACCATGAGAAGAGGAAATGTGCCGTAGCTTGCATAACTGAAGTTATTGGAGAGAACAATTCTGAACACTTTTTTGTTGCTACTCAAGATGCTGATTTGCTGAGAGGTCTTCAAAAGGTATTTGAACTCACTTTTCCTCAGAGATGGTATTGATAATGTCTCATATTGTGATATCAGACATTGCAGTTATTGCAAAACTGGAATAGGATGTCTTAGCTGAATGATCTTCCACAGATACTTGTTTAGTCCATTTCAAAAATGTTAAATTTGCAATCTCTAACTTGTCAGTAGTCACAAGATATTTAACAATCTAAGTGGGAAGTGTAAGAAACAAGCGCATCTTTGTGCATCTGCAAGATTATATCATGGTCTACCAGTTGATCTTGTCTCTCCTACCATGTAGGACTACGATGATAAAAACTTGTAAAATATTTTGGTCTTGCGAGGAGTAACCTTAGCAATTCTAAATTCTTTGGTAATCTGAATGGTACATTATATACACGTGAGAGAGTGACAAAAATCTATCTTGTAGGTTTACCTCTTCAATTAAAAAGAAAGGAAAAGATCTGCACCATTTAGAACATTGTATTATGTACATACCAACTAGTTTTTCTCCTCTTTCTTTTTTTTTCTTTTTTTTTTCTTTCTTTTCTGACCTTTGTTTCCCCTTTCTCCTGAACTAGGGTAGATACGTGGTGTGCCTGTAATTTATGCTCTTAGGAATGCATTATTTCTTGAACAGCCATGTCATTTCAGCGCCAGTTTGCCAAATCTGCTGAAGAAGAATGCCTTCATATGACTGACCAGGAGTACCATATGCTCAGATTTAGGAAAATAGGAGACTGTCCGATGCACCAGAGGAAGAGGTAGATAATTTTTCACCGGTTCAGAATATCAAGACAAACTCTAAAAGGATTGGAACTGATGTCAAGGATAAAGTTCGCTTCAAGAGAAAGAAAGCTAAGGTTGGGGTTCATAATACAATTGTATTTTACCTAGCGCGTAAAATTTAACTTGTTTCTTCTCTTGCTCGGTTGAAATATTGTTGTCCCTGAAGGTCTGTATGGTTTATGCTTTGCCTTTTACAGGTTCCAAATCCACTTTCGGTCAAGAAGAAAAAGAAATTATGTGGATACAAATGTTACTACATCCGGAAAGGTGAGATTCAAGTGTCTAAAGTTACAAAACCAAACTGGGGTAACGTATTCATTTAGAGATGAAGGGTATTCAATTTTTTTCTGCCCATTTGTTAAATAGAGAAAAAAGAATGTCTACGTGTACCACCTCATAAATTGTCAGTGGTTCTTGTATTCTGCACTTGTTCAAAAGTCAAAACTATAGTGGCATCTATAATATCCGTGGGGAGATGGTATGCACTATCCAAATTTTTTGACTTGATTAGTTCCGATCGATTATTTATTAGTTCCATCTCTTTAGCAAAAACTAGAACGAGTTTTCCACTCTTCCTCTAAAGTTTCAGGGAACATGTAAAATTGCTTGGTGTAGTAGATTTTTATTAAAGTATAAAATGAGGTTGTGTTGACGATATAACGGATAACTTTCCTCAAATTATTAAGATGCTTCTTTGCAGTAACTTGCTATTGCATATTAACTTAGTTTTTACCTCCATGCATAGTATTCCTCTTAGGTGTGACACTTTGATGGTTGAAGGTAATAGTGGACGAGGTAGACCTAAAATGACGTGAAAGGAAATTATCCCGAGAGACCTAGAACCAGTGTTTTAATAGTCTGGCCATTTTATATCTCTTTGGGGCGGGTGTAAACTCCACAAGTAGTTTTAAATATTTTTAACAACATCTAATAATAGATTAAGACATGAAAAGATATAGAAAATATAGTCGAAATTGTATAAAAATCAAAAGAAAAAGCTGCAAAGTTTGATTAACTATTGTACATAGTGATTTTCGTATGTGATAATATTCTAAGTCAACAAATTCTTTATTATAGAGATATTGAGAAAGCGCATATGGAACATAGGGTACAATCCGAGACGTAAAGTATGTAGGCGTTCTTGAGGTTTATAAGCAAATGATCCAAGATGTAATGCGTCTATGGAATACACGCCCCACCTTGCCAAATGCTAGCCTATACCTTGGTTGGTAGAGTTATGCTGCTGGGAGTAGTAAATACTTGGTGGAATAGTCATGGTACAGACAAGCTGGCCTGAAAAAAATGAGCCTAAATAGAGCAGAAATATAGCCGGTTCAAACTAGTTTGGGCTTGAAGCTAAGTTGATTGAGCAAGTTAATTATGACAATGTTGTTTTTTTAATGGAGATTAAGTTGGGTGGGTTAATTCTCTCGGCAAGATATCTGGTTAACTCTGAAGCATAATCCAGGATTTATGAGAACTACCCCAGTGTAGAAAGAAGTGTAGAGACACCCCGGAGGATATAATGGATTTTGTAAGTTCTTCTCTGGGGATATATAATGAGGACATGATGTTGGAATTAATTATCAGAAGTTATAAGATGTAGATCAGTACTATTAAAGATATGCTTATACTATTAAAATGAATGAAAAATGCGGAGATATGTGATAGCCACAAGTGAAAATTGCTCCTTCATCCCGCTTAATAGGCCATTGAATTTCAGAATTGGTTATAAACTGGACGTGGATGTTCAAGTGCAGGAAAGCAAGAATGTTGATGGAAACGTGAGAAGCAGGAAGAGGTCGAACATGCACAAAAATGTTGCACAAGGAAATAATTAGTGTACAGGGCATCCACCAGGATATCTTTTGCTCCTAACTTGCATTTCAATATCAAGTAAATGGTAATCTATAAAGGTAGAAGTCCAAATGCTGATGCTGCATCACAATGGGAGCATATTTTCGAGAGCACCATTTTTTTGAGAGCAACCAAGAGTTTTGATTCTTTCTTGGGACTGTTGTTAACTCGCCTAAATCCATTTCATTTGTTGTCCTGTGCTATGATCTTTATGAGTAAGTTTTGCATTATTATTGCATCTTTTGAACAGGAAAGTTACTGTTAGGTGTTTGCCATAATTTTCTTACCATATTTAGTTTTTCTATCTTGTTGAAGGAAAAGGGCAATATAATTACTTTAACTGGATTTCCCTTTTTATAAAAGAAAATTATAAATCTCTAATATTTGGCTAGTCCTTTTTCTTGTAGGAAAAGGTTTGTACTTTTATAAATTGAGGATCCTTACTTCTCATTCATTCAGTAGCATCCACAATTTAGCCATAGGGGGCTTGAGAGTAGTGTTTAGGGGGAGAATTTTACGGGACGTGTTAGTGTGTCACTTGTGTTTACCTCTTCGTGCGTTGTTCTCTCGATATTTTGTACTCTCTTTTATTATAGTGGATTGCTCATCTCTGTTGTGGACGTAGGTCAGTTGACCGAATCACGTTAAATGTTTGTGTCTATTTCGGTAGGTTTCTCTCATTGTATGATTTATCGTCGTTCAAGGTTTGCTTTGCTAGTTTTCGCATTACACCTACTTTTTTTGGTCCTAACCGTTACTAGGAGGAGAATAATACTATGTGCATAGTTTTCCACCCTTTCGACCAAGGAGGAAACTTGAAATTTTCTTGGGAAGAGGAGACTGATAATTGGGAGGAGAAGTTATCTTTCAACTTAGAGCGGCAATAATGGTGACTTTTAATTTGGGGTTACTGTTTATGGCATTGACTAATCTGGTTTCAACTAATATAGACTATGACCTTTCTTCCATCAAATGTGAAGAATCCCACATTTGTAATATGTAAATCGAGTTTTCCTTAATCAGAAAATTTGCATTCAGTTATATGCTTGATTGATTTTAGATCATACGGAATTTTTAAGAATTATATGTCACTTTTGCCGGAGGAATTTTGATTAACGGATACTATAAACATAGTTCATCGTATGCTTATAGTAAATAATAACATAGCTGTATATAATTTGAGAATTTTTAGCGTACTATAAACATAGGTTATTTATAAACATAGGCTATTTATATCAGAAGAAAATGTAATATTCGCGTATTAACCACCAGAGCCATCCATCCTCGTCGGAATGCACCACTGACCTAGTCACGTTTCCAAAGACTTTAGATTATTCATAAAAGCAGTTCAAATCCTCAATAATTTCCTCTAAAAAGAATGAAAAGTAAACTGATGAAGTATTGAACTTTCTAATTCTTGTTCCTTCCTTGTTATCCATTAATTGTTAATTAAACAAAGTTGAAATAGTTCATAAAGCAATGACCTTTGGGGTGTGGAGGCAGAACAAACAAACAATAGCTACCACAAATTGCATCGATTATATGAATTCTTATTGGTCATTGTCACTTCCTATAACTTTCATCTCTGTTTAAAGTTATATCAAATAAAAATAAAAATTACTACACATTTATGATAAATGAAGACATGAACAAATATGCAAAATGGAGATTGAGATGTTGAGGCAGGACAAAATGAAATTTCCGCTGCCGTTTTTGAGAGGTGGTGATTGTTTGACTTAAAATGTTATCGAACAATATTTAAGTAAATTAATCAAATATATGAAAAAGGGGTTAATCATAGCCCACCATAATTAATACTGAATTAAGAACTTAAGCAACAAGATAGCAGACTTAATAGTGATAACATTCGAGAGACTTTATTAATCATGAAAGTTGGCCATGCCTTTCCTTGGAGAGGTTCAGGGAGTAGTAGTTTAACTTCCATCCTCCATATCGATCCTGCCTTTCTTCGGAGAGGTTCAGGGAATCCGTTTATCTCTCCTTTTCTAGGCCTTTTTCTTGAGAGAGAGAGAGAGAGGAGACAACATCTAGAGAAGCCCCCGAAAATAACTCCACTTGTTTTGTTCCACTTTGACACAAAAGTTGACTAGATTCCATGTGTGATTTGCCTCACCCTTGTAGGCGTGTGAGAGTCATTTTTAAGCCAAATTTCACACTCCAAACGCAAAGGCGAATTCAGAATTTAAATCCCATGAATTCAATTTTAATGTTTTTAACATTATACCCATTATATTTTTAAAGTTATGGGTTCATTTCTATTATTTTGCAATTCAAATAAATTTTTACTCCGAGTCGAAAGTTATAAGTTGAACCTGTAATTATTACTGAATATATACAAAAAAATATTTTTTTCCTCAAGGGGGGGGGGGTAGCAGCTGGGTATTTGGATGCGCTACAGTTTTGGGAGAATTACATAAAAATACAGTACACCTACATACATTGCAGTAGAATAACTCAGTTATAACATTACAAATTTGTAGCCCATTAACAATAGCCTAACATTTGAAAAATAAGTATTTTTTCTTTCCTCTTTTATTTTGCAGATCTTTAAGCACGAAAATTAATCTTTTATTCTTCTTCCCCAAGTTTCTATATATTCCTATTCCAGCTACAAAAAATTCAAATTCAGATATAATGCAACTTGAAAACCTTAAGTTTCTTCATTTCCAAGTTTCAAATAGCATAATAACAAAATAAAATTGAAAGCATTATTGCACGTTCATGATTTTGTAAATAAATCAGCAAGAAATGTCGATTTATACATAGATTGAACATATAAAATTTTAATTTTAGATTTAACTATACATGTGCATTACATGTATAATGATGTATAACTTTGTATAAACTTGTATATACAATCTTTAATAAGTATATCAAAAAAATAAGACAAAGAAGAAGACAAGAAAAAAGTGTCAAACATCCATGGATGCCTACTATCCATGTAATGTATATATACACTTATACATTAAAAATATATCTAATTTATACAATATTGTGTGCATATATACATATTTATACAATATTGTATAAGTTTGTATAAACACTACATATACAAGTTTACACCAGAAAACACCTTCTGTCCATCACCACATTACAGTTTTCGGTGGTTGCTAGTATTGAATTTTTCAAGCGAGGTTTTGGCATCCAAATCCGGGCTTCACTAGTAGCAAATGATGAAATAAAAAATAAGATAAATAAGAAAATATGAGATGAGGTCGCTAGAGATGCTCTTTTAGGCCAGATCTGATAGTTTTAGGCCAGATTTGATAGTTTTTGGACTAATATGCCAGATTTTATTGTGGTTCCTTAACCTCTTTTGTCAATTAACTCAAAAATTAAAATCTAATTGACAAAGAATGCGAGGATTATCACAAGTGTGTACAAAAAAAATCTGTAATTTTTAGGGAGAAGGAAGAGAGAGGCGAGTGAAGAGAGATTGAGTATGCTAGGAAAGAAGAAAGAAGAAAAGAAAAAAACCCTAGAAGTATGTCCTAATAATGGGCTAAAGATCGAAAAGTTTCTTTGAAGATATATACAACCTGGGCCAAACCAGATAAAGGTTTCAAACCCGGGCCATTTTTTGTTGGGTTGTTGTGCCAATTGATTAAAAGCGTAATTCTTTCCATATTGTTACGATAAAAGTTTTTGTGTTAAAGTGGAACGAAAAGAATATTGGTAAAAGATTAAAATGTAACAACACTAAGGTAAAGTGTCAAAATAAAAAATTGGGCCAAACTTAACGGTCTTTTTATATAATTGTCCTACCTAAAATTTGCAGAACAATTTTTTTTTGTTAAGAATAGAATTCTATTTAGAGTGAATGTCTATCTTGTGGAGAGTTTTACTTTGTGACTAAGTCATATTTCTCCTATTAATATAGGGGTCTTACCCCATTGTAAATCATCCCATATCAATAAGAATTCCCTCTCTCTCTCTCTTTCTCTGCAATATTGTTCTTCTTCTTTTATTATTTCATAACACGTTATCAGCATGAGACTCTAACCAATTGAGTATAAATTTTGGGATTGAGCATAATGATTGTCAATTGTTTCATGAACTTCCTTCATGATTAAAATTCTGGATTTAAGGTAAGTATTTTACTTTTCTCTTTCAAATTCTTGAAATTCTATAATTTGATTTTATATACAGGCAAAGAATTTGATTATAACTCTAATGGAGTTTTTAAGAAATTACACACACATGAAGTGGTAAAATTTCTATATCTTGCCATGATCAAAGTCATGTATGATCGTGCGCACAAGAAGTGAAAACCCGTCCCATTGAATTTTCTTCATTCTCATTCCCTTAAGAGAATGTGATAGCAATATGTGATAAGTCTGAAAGAAGACAAAATTATTACCTTGAAGGTATCAATGGATGTGGACGTGGCAATAGACGAAATTATAATCGTTATCATTTGAGGTAATGAGAACAATAAGGATTCTCAAAATAATCCCACACTTTGTAAAAAATATTTGTCATCGATTTGACATGAGATTTTATAAATCACATACAGATGACTATAGTCCATTCATGACGTGAATGAGAAAACATCTGATTTATGAATATATATTCGTTTTTGGAAGAATATAAATCTGCTAGTGGTAGTGATTACACCACACTCACCTCTAAAAGGAGGTTTGAGATGATATAAGAAAATAATATCATTATTATGGCATAAATGATCATTGATCACGTACCTATTGTACGCCATAATATTTTGGCAATGTGATTATTAAAGGACAACAATAATGCAAGAAACATATCTTTCATTTAATTTTGGCCATGACTATAATGATATAACTTTCTCTTTAAAAGAGATATTCACCACATGGATGTTGATGAATCCGTGGTAGTACAAAATTAATTGAGAACTTTGGAAGAGCCAATTATTACTATTTTGGAGAAACACAATTAATTACCAATATGATATTGTGTTGTAGTAAGTCTCAAAGAAACATATTCAGTTTCCAAAGTATTCGCGAAAGCGGTTGATCATATTGAAACTATAAATAAAGGAAAGATTTAATATCTTCTATTACTACAACTTGTAGCGGGATAATATGTATGTAAGAAGCTACCCGCTTTATCTCCAATTTGTTCTACATAAACAAAAGAATACCACAATAAAGTGGATGTCTATTGATATAAAAACCCATATCATAATAAACTTGGAGTTTATTGATAATTGCACAAGTCATGGTGTAAATTTGAAGTTTATCAATATTGATAATTTATCCAGTTGTCATAATTGGTTTTGCCATATCAATTTAAGTATGATGTGCAAAAATAATAGAGAATTCACATGGGTAAATATTAAAGAACTAGAAAGTTCTTTACGAATTCTCTTACATTGCTTGTTCTCATTAATTAATTGACCAACTAAAATTGGGATTTAATCCCATGAATGCTGGAAATATCAAAGGTGAATATGGGCCCATTCACCTTCCATGTATACCACATATGATGCATCTATGAGATGGTTACATGTGCGATTATTACTAACCCGCAACATGGTGTTTGCGAGGTAACTTGCTCAATAATTTAATTTAGAGCATATTCCAGATTTTCTATTCAAGTTGGTTTACGTCACAACTGGTTTAACAAAATGATTTATTGAGTGCCTCCACTTGATAGCTAAACAATTGCTTATGAGAACAAATTTATATATATATATATATCAATTTGATATACAAAGTATATTATTTTCTCCCCTCACAAGTGGTTCAGGGTCAGGAACCAAATAATTCCATCTTATTATTATTGATATGCGGTGTATATTTTGATTAACATCATAACACGCAAAGATGAGTTCTCAAAGTTGAGAAAACAAGTTAGTTTTTCTAACATGAGGGGGAGGCAAGATACAACAGTTGAGAAAAGTTACATGGAATAAATTATCATTTATACATCGAGATCCTCGAATAAAATAATATGAACTTGAAGTTCATAAAAGAATAATTCATGTGCAATTTATTGCAAAGCATGCCTGACGCATTTGCTGACCCAAATAAAGTAACTATATTCTCATTGCAAATGCTCCTATTAAGTCCTAGAAGGACAAACTCCATGGTACGCTTAAAGCGTAAAGACAATCAATTTCAAATAAATTTCTTGATAAAGAAGGTGAGCAAATGATCAAAATGATCATAATAAAGGAGGCAAGTGATCTAGAAGATCACATGACATAACACTTCATAATATCTCATGAGAGATTCAGGTACCCGAATATACGAATGAAGAGATATCTATGTTATGTCATTATGAAAATACATTGAAACTGATATAAAATCTTTGTCGACGTCAACCCTCAAGAAGCTAATGTACAAGATCGGGATGCGAAGGCTTAAGGATGTGAATTGATGCTCTCATCAGGGGGAGTTAATGCGCGTTGCACTCTTTTTCCCTTACAAGGTTTTGTCCCACTCGGTTTTCCTTGCGAGGTTTTTAACGAGGCAACCAAAAGGCGTATTATTAGATATGTGTACTCTTTTTCCTTTTCTAGATTTTTTTCCCATTGGGTTTTATTTTAGTTAAGGTTTTAATAAGGCACATTACTTATTAAGTAGACATTCAAGGGGGAGTGTTAAGAATAGAATTCTACTTGGAGTGAATGTCTATCTTGTGGAGAGTTTTACTTCGTGACTAAGTCATATTTCTCCTATTAATATAGGGGTCTTACCCATTATAAATCATCCCATATCAATAAAAATTCTCTCTCTCTCTTTCTCTGCAATATTGTTATTATTCTTTTATTGTTTCATAACATTTTTAAAATTTTGAACGGTTGAATTTTTGTTTTCTCGAAAAACAACTTACTCAAAATACCAAACCAGGTAATATAGGAGGATATAGCATCAGACACCTACCACCACACCAAACCCACTGGACCCCACAATCCCACGTACAGCCAAATAAAACTCACCTAACTCTCCCAATTCAAAAGGGCTCCTTTAACTACTTTACTTGCCTTAACCAGACGGCAGACGCCATTCGCAGCCAAATCCACCTATCTCCCTTCTTCTCCCTTTCCTCTTTCTTCATTTCCACTCTTTGTAATGGAAGCCCAATTGTTAAAGCTTCCATCTCCTTCCTTAACATGTACCAATTCTTCAAAACACAGTACCCTTTTACCCCATCAAAGATGGCCATTTTTTTCTAAGTTTCAATTACCCAATTCAGGTAGTGGCATTACTCTTCGCCCTCTTCAAGCTTCTGCTACTTCTCTTGGGTAAAAAAGCTACAATCTTTACTCCTTTAACTTCCTTTTTCTACTTTTATTTTTGAAGCATCATGTGCACTTTATAGTGGAATACGTTCTTGAAATTTTTAATCTTTATTAGCTCTGCATGTGTTTAGGTTAATGCCTCAGTGAGTTTTAATTTCTGGTTCCTGCTTTTTGCAAGCTTCCCATACCAAATTACCTTGACGAAGCTTCAATTTTTGTTCTTAACTTCCAATTCTACTTTATTATTTGAAGGATCATGTATACTTTATAGGAACGCGTTCTTGAAAAAGTCAATCTTTACATGCTCTGCAATGTGTTTAGGTTAATGCCACAGTAAATTTATGTTTTGGGTTCTGCTATTTATGCATGCTTTCTATGAAATTTACCTAGATGATTGCTTACTTTTTTAAGGTTATTTCACACTGGGGAGTTGAAATTTGCTTACAACGGAATCTAAACTTTTATGCTACTGAATTGGGACATTCACTTTTTTTCTGCTTCTTACGTTATGCTTTGCACTGACATTTTTGTTTCGTCCCTGCTTCAGTTCCATTAACATTCGAGAGTCTTGGCGCAATATGCCAATTGTCTCATGAGTCATTCTTAAAATTTGATTTTGAAGTGTTTATAATCACGTTTATGGCTGCTCAATCAAAACTTGCCCTTATCGGTTTGACCAACATTTCTACTATTGCCATTGTTTTGCTGCAATTGGTAGGCGTGGTTTGAAGTAATAGAGGAGAGCAGATGATCCACTTTCCCCGAAATGACCTGGACCAATAGAAAAATCCCAATTCATTGAGCCTTCTTAATAATTTATGTTACCTACATTAGCAATGAAAGAAAAGTCCGCAGTGAATGTGAAACTTTGAATCATTATCAGGCTTATCCCGTGGTGTAGTCTACCGTTTCCTAGTCTTCCTCCTTTGTTTGTGTGTTTTCTTGGAAAATACATAGCATACTGGAGACATGGCTCAAACTTGCGTGCCTAATTGTTGGAGCCTTTGGGCCACATAGTTTGTAAACATTAGAATTATAAGACATCTAAACGGAGTTCAACCTTCGGATCACTAAGTTTTTCCAATTATAGGTTGTTGAAAACATAAATAATAAAGGAGGAAGATGAAAATGATATTGAATGTGGCAGATAAGCTGGATATCTAAGGAACATAAGATCAAGTTACCGCCAGGCATAAAAGTCATATTGTCTACTAGGGAATTGAAACAATCAGCATCCCAAATTGATAAAAGTCAGTCTTTTATTAAGATGATATTCCTTTCATCTGAATGCCAAGGCTTGCAAGTAGCAGGGTGGATTATGCAATAAGTAAAAGACTTTCAGCACCTTAAGAAGATTTAATGAAAAAATTGCATCCAAAGGCAGACACGAGACCAAATTTTGAAGTTTATGGGTTCAAAATTATAATTATTTTGAGTTACTGGGTTCTAAATCAACCATTTATAAATATTTAATTGATTTCTTAACACAAATACAAGGTTTGAACAAAAGTTACCCCGTTCGGCCGAACCCGTAACTTATACATTGGCTCTGCCCCTCTCCAAAGGTGAGTCCTATTGGTCAATGAAATGGGTTGAGAACATAAGCAACGGGTTCAAATCCCACCATAGGCAAAAAACTAGATGATTTCTTCCAATATGTTAGATGATTTCTTCCAATATGTCCGAGTCTTAATGGTCAGAGTTACCTGGTACCTGGTGTGGTTGCTGGTGGGAGGTAACAGGTATCCCGTAGAATTAGATGAAATCCGCACAAGTTGGCTCAGATAACATGGTTATTAAAATAAAAAGATTTGATCAAGAAATCCCCTTTAAGCTAAATGAAAATATCATAGCATATTTGAGGACAACAGTGAAAATCTCCATTCTGCTCATCTCTAGGCTGCACCGTGCTGAATGAGATTGTGGCATTGTGTCTTGCATCTTTAAGAAATGCCTTTTGTAGTGTGGTGAGATGGACATGGGTGGGCATTACCTAATTTCATAATAAACAGCTCTAACGCTTTGCTCACAACTCAGGAGATAAGCATAGGAATGGCAAACGGTGCGGGGCGGGGCGGGGCGGGGCGGTTTTTCAGCATTCGCGGGGCGGGGCGAGTTACATTGTTTGCGGGGCGGGGCATAATTTTTTTAAAAAAAATTAACGCGGGGCGGTGCGGGTCGCGGGTTATTAAAAATCTAAAGTCTAAAACTCTAAATCCCTAACGCTAATTTTAATATAGAACATTTAAACAAGAAAGTTAGGTAAGAGGTATTGAGTTACACATTTATTTTGGCATTATAAAACTATAATTATCTCATTCTATTTCTGTGTCTTTTTTCATATATATTTTTTTCTTATACATATCTTTGTAATTTGTTTTTGCATGTATGCCTTATATATACATAAAAATTTGTGACTTTTATCACGAGTAAATTTATTAGGCAGCATTAGTTTATGAATGTATTGAAGGAAAAAAGAAAGATAACTTGGCACCTCTCATTAGCCAAGAAATTCATTTATATCTTTTTTGTCTCTTTTTTTTTTTTGGGCTTTGCTTCCTCAATTTTTATTTATTTTGTTTTTAATTAATAGTACCAAAATTAAGTCTTTAAATACAAAGTCTACTTTTTTCTATAAAGGGTAATATTTTCGCGGAGCGGGGCGGTGCGGTTTTTCGTGGGGCGGGGCGGAGCGGTTAAAATTAGAAAATTTTGTTTTGCGGGGCGGTGCGGGGCGGGTTGGAATCTTCGCGGATGTGCGCGGGTGTGACCCGCAACCGTCCCGCCCCGCACCGTTTGCTATCCCTAATAAGCATTGTGATGTGTCTTGCTTTGTTTCCAGACTTGGGCCAAAGAAGAGAATAGATGAGACAGAGAGTTACACTCTTGATGGTATAAGGACTTCTTTAATTCGACAAGAAGATAGCATAATATTCAGCCTTGTGGAGAGAGCTCAGTACTGTTACAATGCAGAGACATATGATCCTGATGTTTTTTTGATGGATGGGTTCCATGGCTCTTTGGTTGAATATATTGTCAAAGAAACTGAAAAGCTTCATGCTAAGGTATTCTCATTCTAAGCGTGCATGTATAGGAGTATCTACTTTCTTTGCATATTTTTCTGATTTGTAGCTTTATAGGTTGGAAGATATAAAAGCCCTGATGAGCACCCATTCTTCCCAAAAGAGTTACCTGAGCCAATGTTGCCACCCATGCAGTTCCCAAAGGTGCAGTATTCGTCACAATCTGATGTGCTGTTTTTTTCGATATGGAATTTGATAATTCATATACACATTTCTGGTTTCTATATTGTAATCATCAGATATTAGATATCTTGAGTGATGCACTGGATGCTACTTTATGCTGTGAAAAGCTAGAGAAATTTCTTTCCTATATACGTATGTACAGACTGCAGGTACATAACCAGAAATGGATGCTTTCTCTGTCCTCTGTGTAGGTTCCGTGTTGGTTCCTATTAATCAGAAGGAACTATACAGCTGCCCTAGACTTAGGATTTCTTTTTGTTTCGAATGTAGGATCATAAGTTGTGTATTGTTTCCTTACCCTTTTCATCAATTTACCACTCTTATTTAGGCCATCCTCTCATGAGAAAACCATTTTATTTATTTGTAAAGGTTCTGCATTCAGTTGCCGATTCAATAAATATCAATGTCAAAATATGGGAAATGTATTTCAAGAATCTCCTCCCAAGATTAGTAAAGGAAGGTGACGATGGTAATTTTGGATCTACAGCAGTTTGTGACACTATTTGCTTGCAGGTATGTTTTCTATTAAGCTCTGTCTCATTAGAGCTAGCTTGAGATTAGGCACTGGAAATTATATTGCTTTCCGTGGCTATTCTTGTTGACATTTTATACATTTGCAAGTCCCCCCGTCCCCTAACTGGCCTCGATTTTTGCTTTATCGAGTCATTTCCTTAGACCAAAAACATCATAGACAGTGTCTTTTAGGGCAATAGGAACTATGCTGTCAGAAGATGAACTCAAGTCCTTGCAATAAGTGTCACCGTGGTAGAAGAATGATCATTCCGTTTCCAAACAATATCTCAAAAGTTTTTGATAGGATTCCAGATTGATTGTGAATAGCTTCATATCCCCTCCCATTGACAATGTGTTTCTTTTTAGTTCCCGTTTTATACCATATTTCTTTGTTATAAGTGAACTGCCACAACAATGTTCTGATCAATCTGTGTATCTAAATGGTTAGAGCTTTCTCGCCCTGTCCTCATGTGCAAGATCATCTGTTAGAATGAGTAGAACCAGCCACATCACAAAGCTCCTTTTTTTTGGGGTGTTGTTGTGAGGGTTGTGGGGTTGGGGGGGGGGGGAACTGGCTATTGTTTGGGTGCATCTCGAGATTTCATCGAGTACTTGCATCCTCCCACCAGTTCAAGCATCGGGTAACTTTGAGCGACAATAGTTTGGTAGATGAAAAGAGATCACCGAGCTGTCTTGTCATTCCAGCTTCATCGACCGTTGGGCCATACCTTTGAGTGCACCATATCTGGGAGCAGTAGTTCATATTTTTGATATATTGTCTGATTAGGGTGCAACTAGCTGGAAAATCAAACTACTTCTGGGTTAGCTTTATTGGACTTATATTTCTAAGCTTAAGCTCAATCTAGTTGAATTTCCTCTATTGTACTCAGAATTTAATAGGAATAATATGCTCAAGCTTTGCTTGCCATGCCAAGACCACCACAGAGTTTCAATCCTCTTAAGGTCAATATTATTTTTTGTTCTTTTTGTGATATAGATTTCAAATAAGAGTAACATATTTAAGACTGTTTTGGATTATCAAAATCATTTTTTTCTATTTAAGCAAGTGATTAGTTGAGAATTAAGTTAAATAATCAATTATTTAGAATTTACTGATTGGTGGAACCCTATATGCAGGCCCTGTCGAAGAGAATTCATTATGGGAAATTTGTCGCTGAAGCGAAATTTCGAGCCTCACCAGATGTCTATAAGGCTGCCATAAGAGCACAAGTAATTCATTTTCTAATATGCTCGCTTATCTTTAAGGATATCTATTGCTTAAATTTTTTGTAATGAAGAAAGTGAATCCAGCTTAATTTCTCTGCTTTGTGAATTTTATTAAAAATGTGCAAGAGCGCTTAAATTGTTATTTTATGATGGCTATCATTTCCCAGGACAGAAACGGACTGATGGACTTGTTGACGTACCCTACTGTTGAAGAGGCTATCACGAGGAGAGTAGAAATGAAAACCAGAACTTACGGACAAGAATTTAACATCAGTGGACCGGAAAATGGAGGTGACCCAGTGTACAAAATAAAACCAAGCCTAGTTGCTGAATTGTACGGTGACTGGATCATGCCATTGACAAAGGAAGTTCAAGTTGAGTATCTCCTGAGAAGACTGGATTAGATAGAAAAAAGAACATCTGCTGGAAGTCATGTAACTTATACGAGTATTGAATTATATGCACAAATATTATATTGTTCCACCAGAGATGAACACTTTTCGATGCAGATGCCGATAAATATGTGGTGGTTTTCGGATTTGGGACTAGGTTTCTAACAGTGATTTCTTGCATTGTAAATGAACATTATCTGGGAAAGACTAAACTGTGATTCTTTGCCTAAGAATATGTGTTGTAATTTATGATTTATAGTCCTTGAGAATGTAGGAGAGAGATGTACTTTGAGTTATGAACATTATAAGCTGGTCTTTACCGACGAATTCCCATGTTGTTTCTGTCAGTGCTTTTGCACACTGTACTTTTCCAGATATGTTTAAAGGTTTCAAATTCTTTTTGACTGCTACCTGAGAAACCGATCTGTTTTGACCAAAGCCGTGCTGCTATTTTCGTCTTGTGACTTTATCGGTCCTCAACGGCCAGTAAGGGTTTGCATCCATTGCTAACGGTTATGAGGTGTCGAATTTAGTTCCAAAAAAAAATGTAGCCGAATTTACCTGTTTGAACATGAATATACGAGTCAATTTAACCTGTCATAAAATTTGAGTTATTACAAAAGGAAAATAATATTGTATAGCTGTTTTCAAAATAATAGCAAAAAAAAAATATATTAGGTATATTATATATAAATTTTATGCACTTTTACGGGTATTAAATGTAAATAGTGTCAGCTGCACCCTAAAAGTGAACTTTGTCCTATTTTGAACTATGTGAATAATTTGCTCAAAAAAAAAAAAAAAAACTACGTGAATAAGCCCAAATTAATGAATAAAAATGTTTCTTCAGTTTACTTTTACTTGTACACTATATTAGAAATACATTTTCACTTTTACTTATCTATGTAAGTAAATCAAGAGAAAGATATTTTTTTTCATGTTTTCCCTTATCCATTAACTACTTATTCCCCGAATTATTTTTCAATTTTTCTTGAAATACTTCATTATTGTGGGTATTATTGCAGAATGTATACTTCATTTATTATTTCTTACGGAGAGTGCAAAGTCCACGAGTAAAAGTGAATGGAAGTAAATGAAATTGCTCCCTATTTCTGGGTTTAACTTCTATAGCATTAGACAAAAAGCAGTAGAAGAATATTAGTATATCCTCTATATTTCTTTTTGTATTCCTTCGAAAATAGTTTGAAAAGTTATTTTACTGGTGTAATTATTTTTGATATGCATGTGCATTAAACGCGTCATACTTTCAGGTTCAATTGTATAATTGTACATGAAATCATAAAAAATAAATAAAAAGTTCTGGTTGGAGGTGGTTGCAAATGCAAGCCATAAATCTCGGGCCAGAAATCCAAGCTGGATATGTTCGTTGAGAAATTCTTGGTTATTTAAAGAGCAGGAATCAATATCAAACGTATAAGCAACGTTAAAATTTAGAAAGAAATAGGCTGTACATGAAATATCCGTTTCCCATAAACTAATGGAAATAAAGATAATCATTGACATATTTGTCCGCCGTGTTTCAACAACACGGAAAGAAAAATGACCACCTTTGCTGCTATTTGTTACATTTAATGGGATAGAGACAGATATAGAGAAGGCAAAGAACCATCTAGGTTCTAAATACTTTAATAATAACTTAAATTTTATCTGCTCATCATATAAACTTTTAATGCTCATCATGTCTTTTATCAATGAACATAATTTATTATTTTTTTAGTTAATTGGAAAATTTAAATAAACTTCATAAGCCACAGATCATTTTCTAGATCATATTTGTGCATTGAGCTGCTCTTTAATTTTGGTCGCAATTAATGTTTAAGCAAACCTATTTGTATAAACGTGTGGTACATTGTTTAAATTTTGATTTAAATTAAAAGGTACTCCCTCTGGTTCACAATAAGTGTTTAATTTATTTTTAGCACGTCTTAAATTTTATACAAAAATATCTAGTATAACTAAATTATTCATAATTAAATATTTAATGTAAGGAATAAGAAATTTTTTTAGGAATGTATACGGGATAAATTTGATTATATACACCTATTTTGAATCAAAATAAAAATATAAATTAAATATTTACCGTAAACCGGAGAGAGTAATGGATAACATGCTGTTGGAAGGTAGAAAGTAAGGCGTGTCCTACGGATTCCACCAACAAATGAGCTGTAAGTTTGAACATTGCCTTGGACTTTGTATATTGTTACTCCACTTCACTAATTAATCCCATGTTCTCTTAGATTAATTTATTAGAAAAAAACAGTCCCATACATTAATTAATCACAAGAGCTATTATATACCGTCTTAACCTTCAATTCTATTAGAAGAATTCGTAACCTTTTGATTACATATAGATACTTTATTTTATTACTAAAACATAATAAGTAACCTATACTGTGGCAGTTAAAGAGAGATTTTACATTTTACAGTTCAGTGAAGTTTCCACTTTTCCACTATAAATAAGTCTTCAATATTTCCAAAAAAGACACTTAAAAATACAGCTTAGCTAAGAAACTCTAGAGAGTGCGAATACTACTGTAGCAATGGAGGTGGTGGGAAGGAGGAGCTTCGGTTGGCCGACGATGGCGATGTTGCTAACGTACGCCTTGTTGGTGATGTTACCCGAAGTCTACTCGGTTCGATATATTGTAGGATCGAGAATGGGTTGGACTAGCAATGTCAATTACACTAATTGGGCTAAGGACAAACATTTCTACAACGGCGACTGGCTTTGTATGCTTTTTTTCCCTTGGATCTACTTCCTTTTTAGCTCTTTTTTAAGATATGTTTGTTCTTAGCTCGCTTCTAATAATGTTTCCTTAATTAGCAATTTGTAGAGCTAACGGCGGATCTTAAATATAGGAAATGCTTCTTTGGTTCGAATTTAGTATAAATTTCTGTTTTTAGTAATTGTATGACTAGAATTTTGTTACTCCAATTAGAGCTTGGAGCTTTAGTTTTCTCCTGCAGCTATTCAGTTTTCCCCTTTCTGGGTGTATTATTTTGTTACTCTAAAAAACTAGGAATCTTTTCTGTCGTTCAGATCTATGGTTTTGGTTTGCATTTTGAATGCCTTTACACTTTTTTACCTAAGAATGATAAGAGATTAAGCTAGACTTTGGATAAGGATTTGATTGAAACTTGAAAATAGAATTTAAGTTCTGTTCAACAAAAATGTTGAAATTGTAGTTGGGCATGCATTTTATTTTAAAAAAAGTTTGAAGTTTTGAGAACTTTGGGAACTTGAGAACTTTTGAATTTTTTTCCCCCAAAACATGATAACGACAACATACGCAGACCTTACCCCTACTTGAGAGTCAAAAAGACTGCTTTCGATAGTCCCATGCTCAAGAAAAGGCGGAAAGAAAGAATAGGGGAGAAAGGCGATAAGCAAAGAGGAGAAAAAGTAGCATCAAATAGTAACCATCAGGGAGCAACAATATTCTGTAAAAGGGAGAAAGTGTAGCATCATAGTAATAATCAAGGAGCAACAACCCCAGTAGCAATTATAAAAAACAAAGGACGTGGTTACTAATACCAAATACCCTCAAAACTTGATAATATTCATATTCCATAAACAAATAATATTTTCAAAAAAAATTAAGAAATGAAGTCAAAATCTATGGCCAAACGGGAGTTAAGAGTTTCCAGTTGGGCACTTTCTGAGCTGAAAGTTTGAAGTTGTTTTGTAACTGTTATTAGCTTTGCACAAAGCAACTTCTCGAGCTATAAGCAGTATATTTATCATAAAAATAGCAGTGTTTAATTTGTATTGCTGTTGCCCTTTTCTTATTTGTGGTTAACCTAGAATCTAAGTCGCAGAAATATCCCTACAGTTTTACAATTAAAGAAAGCATCCAGCTGTTACTTGGTATTCTTGGATATAGTTGCAATATCATTAGAATTCCCATTGAACTCATGATTTTTGATATCCTTGTTTTTGTAACTGTAGAGATAGCTAAGCAACTTCACCTCTGATCTCAAACTTTTTTTCTTCTCTAAATTGCATTAGCACATAAAGATACGTAGTTGTGCAGAGCCATAGCGTAGAAAACTTGTTTTGACCTTTAGGTGTCTGTAAAATTCTATCATTATACTCGAGATTCAGTCTAACGGTCGGTTGGTTTTTAGGTTCAAGTAACTAGTGATGCTCACATTTTTTAAGCCAATTTTAACAATTATTAAATGCTTGAGATAATGAGTTGGGTAGGGCATTATAGCTAAATCTAGAGAGGAATATGTCAGTGGATAAGACAATAGTTCCAGTCACATGCTTAGCTGTCACCCTCATGCCTGATCCTGTCCAGAATGATCCAGTTGTTTGTAGGGACAAAGTTGTTTGTGACTGTGTTGGTTACCAGCTAATTCTGGACAAGCACACAGAAGTTTCCTAATATACTTTGGCAAGTCACACTTTTCGTGTCGCTTTGAAACAGCTTCAACTATATACATGTATGTATTTATGCATATACATGTATAGTGTTTGCTGACTGCTATGCTTATCTTGTTGCATAATTGAGTGCAAGATACATTTACAAAGTTAGGACGAATGACTATCTACATAGTCATGCCATATGCATATGAAACTTTGTTTTCTCGAATACAGATATATCTGCAGCTACTCATTGCTGTTCATTAACTCTTTCTCTGCCATCCCAGATTTTGTGTATGACAGGAACCAGGCTAGTGTGCTTGAGCTAAACAAGACCAACTACGAGAACTGCATTACAGATCACCCTCTCCACAATTACACCACTGGAGCAGGAAGGGACGTGGTTCCACTTAATGTGACGAAGACCTATTATTTCGCTAGTAGTGGAGGACTCTGCTATGGAGGCATGAAAGTGGCTATTCATGTTGAAAAGGCACCTCCACCACCAAAAGCTGCTCCAGTACGTAGCGGTTCGACCAATGTGCTCACCTCTTTTACAGGGCAAATACTGATACCAGCTCTTTTTGCAACTTCTGCTGTGTGGAATGCATTTCTTCTACTCTGGTAGGATGGTCAATTGTCCAAAAAGTTGGATGGTTAAGACAATTAGTTAAACCAAAGTGTCAAGAAAGCGTTTTTGTTTTGTCTTGCGTGTGTTTGTATTTTTTTTTTCTTGAAAGTTACCATTTTTCTTTTCGCTGCTGCCATCATCATTTGACCTGAAAATCAATTTTTTATTTCAGATCAAATTGGTGGGGTTCATTTGAATATTTATTTATTTATGTTTCACCTAAACAACTGTACCAAATATTTCATCGGAGAAATTGATTGCGTGGATCACGGAGGTCTTTCATTTTACTGTTCTTGAATGAATGCATTGGTCTCTTAATCCGTGTCAATTGTATTACCTCTCTTAGTTGATTTATCAATCATTAATTTGTTGTAAGTTGCTGACTCGATTATTGGAGGCTTGGATTGGATAGCCAGCTCCCCCCCCCCCCCTCTCTACAAAGAGATACAGTATTTCCCAAGTCATCCAAATTCAAATGTATTTAAAAGGTCTCATTTTGAAATGTAGTGAATCTTACATGGTGGTCCTGCAATGTTGTTGTGAAAAGTTTGTCTGCATTTTAAGAGTTCACATGATAGATTCTGATCATTTTGCTGTCTATCTAAAAGAGGGAACTAAGGAGCGCGGGCTGGGTTAATGGATTCATTATCAAATCCTCTCTGGCGAGGCCGATGGTGGCCCCGAGGCATGTGACTTGATGATTTTGTACGTGTAACTACATTCTCTTAGCTGGTTTCGAATATAATACGTAAGGTTGGGTGTGACCCCCCTCCCCCGGGTGGCGTGCAATTAAAAAGGCGCTACAAAATGTTATGAATTATTTGTGATGTCTTAATAAAATTGTTTACCTAAAAAATACAGAGTAACAATTAAATTTGATTTGTGATTTAAGAATATGTGATTTAGTTCAATACTGATTAATAATCAAGAAATAAGAAGTAGAAGCGAAAGAAACAAGTGAATCAAACCAGTATTATTCAGCAGTAGTGACATTCAGC
The DNA here is from genome assembly GCA_032618575.1 of Nicotiana noctiflora. Taxonomy (NCBI): domain Eukaryota; kingdom Viridiplantae; phylum Streptophyta; class Magnoliopsida; order Solanales; family Solanaceae; genus Nicotiana; species Nicotiana noctiflora. The sequence goes on along the minus strand of JASVEL010002368.1, from coordinate 59,794 downwards.
TTAGTGACTTCAAGATGGATCAAGAGCAATAAAGTAAGAGCATTAAATGTAAAGAAAAATTCGGATGAATAGTAAGAGAGAAAAGTAGAATAGTATATTTTGCAAATAATGAGATGCGATTACAATGATGGGGCTCCCTTTATATAATGGGGAACGCAAAATAAAGTATGTGTCTATTTACAGTAAAGAGTATTCTCGGTACACCTCTCTAACCGCCTAGTACGAAATCATACAATCCTATTTCGGGATTGGCGCCATGATCTTGGGGATGTGGTAGGAATCTAGCTCATTCTGTTACAATTGATAACAGTATAATTTCAGGGTCGAGCATACTTAATATTGGTATTCCTCGCACTCCTATCTCCAGGCATTGTATTCCGTCCTCGAGCTCGAGCCTAGTGTGTTGACCCTGAACTCGAGCTTGCTTGAACTCAGACTTAAGGCGATCCTAGGCTTAAGGCGACCTCTCGAGCCTATGGATCAAAGACATACGATCTCGACCCTAAATAGATAGTCCCTGCGTTTCTTAGAGTAAGATGATAAGAAACAATCTTGACCTTAATTCCCCGGAGTCTACAATGATGATGTTATTTCCGCGACGTATGCGCTCGAAGTGACTGAAATATCGTTCGCATCCCCAAAACATTAATTGCATACCCGTACTGGTCGGCCATTAGCTTCGCCGAACCATCATCTCCTTTCTATAAATATGAGGCTACTTCTTTGAATAAAAGACATTACTCTTTTATCACTTTTACTCTGATTCTTCTCCATTGCTTTCTCTAATCATCTGTCTTTACCGCCCCTTTTAAGCATTGAAAAATGACAAGTTCCCGTAAAACACCATTTAGCTTAAAACCATGGCTAAAATTTCCAAAAGTTTCCTAAAAAAGATAAAGCTTGTTTTCTTCTACCTTCCAACCAGCCAAACCGGTGGTGCCGCCGACTCTTGAAAAAATTGCCCCTGGCCCTTGCATGATTAAGAAGGATTTCAATATTGAAAACCCCCCTGATTTTTCAGGCCTATGCTAGCATGCATCTCGATATCTTAGTTTGATATCGAAGAAGTACCTCGAAGCAATGAAGAGGGACTACGGTTGGGGGGGGGGGGGGTTACGAGGTCCTAGTTCAGATCCCGAGCCCCGAGGAAAGCATTATTACCCACGTGGCGGGTTTTTAAGTGTTTATACTTACCCCTTTACACTGGGTCCCCTTGATCCGGTAGTGATCGACTTCTGCAAAACATACAAGATCACCTACGGCCAGATTTACCCTTTTTTGGCGTATCGTGATCATGCTGTTCTACTTTAGCCTAAGAATAATAAATTCTTGACAAAAAAAAAGTGTAAAAAATAATGTATGTAAAGAGAATCAATAAAGAACTAATCATTATTATCTTTAGCCCCACAATGGACGCTAAACTGTTTATCTCAAAAATTAAATTTGATTTGTGATTTTAAAGATATGTGATTTAGTTCAATATTGATTAATAATCAAGAAATAAGAAGTAGAAGTGAAAGAAACAAGTGAATCAAACCAATGTGATTCAACAGTGGTGACCTCAAGATGGATTACGAGCAATAGTAAGAACAATAAATGTAAAGGATGAGAAAAGTAAGATAATATATTCTTGCCAATGATGAGATGAAATTAAAATTGTTGTGGTCCCCTTTATATAATAGGGGAAGCCTAAATAAGATATATTTATATTTACAGTAAAGAATATTCTTGGTACAACTGTCTAACCGCCTAATAGGAATCATACAATCCTATTCCTGGATTTGAGCCATGATCTTGGGGACGTGACAAGAATCTAGCTCATTCTGTTGCAAACGATAACGGTACAATTTCGAGGTCGAACATACTTAACCTCATTATTCCTCACACTCCTATCTTCGGGCATTGCATTCCGTCTTCGAGCTCGAGCCCGAGCCTAGTGTGTCAACCCTCAAACTCGAGCTTTGCTGGAACTCGGGCCTAAGGCGATCCCGGGCTTAGGATGACTTCTCGAGTCTATGGATAGAGGGCATACGATTACGACCATATACAAAAATATATTTCTAATTTGATCATCAAACGTTACTGCAGTTTAATTAGGTCTCCATTACAATTTCGATTGAAACCTTCGTGAGATCTTGTGCAAACATACATCATTGCTGTTAACCAAGGCATACATTAAGCTGTCACAGAACCTTATTTTGTTAGGACTTGGGACTAAAGACCCGAAATTTGATGCTCGTCAGGCTTGTAAGTCTTTTATATGTGAATATTGTTGAAAACCTAGATGTAAGAACTCTTCGAGAGTCTGAAATTTTTTTGATGATTTTTCGAATAAAAAGTACATTTTTAATGCTAAAAAAAAGTATTTCGCAGTATTATACTGCGAATTACCTTAACAAAAATTTAGCCGTTAAAGTAATTCGCAATATAATACTGTAAATTATAATTTTTTTTAATAATTTGCAGTATTATACTGCGAATTATTAGAAAAAACTTTTTTTGTGTAGTTTGCAGTATTATACTGCAAATTATTAAAAAAAAATTCTTAATTAATTCGCAGTACCTTATTAATTTGACCCCACCAATTAACTGACATAACAATAATTCAAACTAGTACACCAAAATTAGGTAATTAGTTGAATCTCAAATTAGTAACACGCTCTTAGAATTTTGCTGGGTTCATCAAAGAATTTATATTTTCTAAGTGTGACGGAGCATGAATTAGTTATTGTGGTGAGAAAAATGTTCATATATTGCATATTTTCTATCTTCTTGTTTGAACAACTTAAGTCCAGAGCAACATAAGTTTTTTAGGCAAAGAATCTTTGTATATCACTACCAATATTGTTTAACGTTAGCGTCTTTTGTTATTGAAGTATATAGTATTTGAGTTTTCTCATTCAAATATATATTGTAGTGTACTTTCATTTAAGAAAGATAGATCTACTGTTCATTCTCTTTTTGTCAAGAAGGTATCTTTTATTTCTATGAAATCTAATTCTTTAAAGTAATTGGTACTTCTAACACAATAGAGATTTTTTTTTAGCAAACATGAAAAGGTTAATTCTACAAGTTTTGCATCAAAATACTTAGAGAAGATAAACAATCTTCCTAGCAATAATTTACTAGATAAAAAAAATATAAAAAATGACTCAGATTTCGACATATTTTAATTATCATAAAAGTCACTACAACAAATATGGGATACGACGACATTTTATAAATGTCGTAAATGTCACAAACTTGTTTATCGACATTTATTTTACATTTATATTAAATGTTAGAAATTTCAATGTCGTTAATTTTGCGACATTTAAATTAATGTCGGCAACTAAGTAGTGACATTTATTTACTACATTTTCAAATGTCAATAATTTGAGCTCTTAACCTTTTTTATTTGTGACATGTAATAAAATGTCACTAAATTATTTATAATTTTCACATACAATTTAAATATTAATATCACTATCAATATTTATGGTTAACATTAGAATAAAGGCGTTTCTCACAAGTGTCAAACTGTTATTTTTTTGCTCTTTAATGTAGTGTAAAAAGCAATAAATAAATTTTTATTCATTTCAAACCTTTTCAAGAGGAATACAGCCACACGACAGTAACACCGTAGACAATTAGAATAACACAATAATTACATCAAACATGGAACTACAATTACAAATTATAACTTTTTCCTAGAAATCTTCAACACCAATAATTCAAAGCTTCACGCAGCCATGTGTTTTCCTGATGAAGTGCTTCATGCTTTCTCTAAGTCAAGATCCTTCACAATAGTAATTGATCTCACAACCTTCAAAAAATTGTTGTATCCAATATCTAAAATCAAAAAAGAAAATTATCACTAATTAAACAGATTAAGGCAAAACAACACTAATATCAATACATGATAAAAAGTCACAGTCACCATGCTTATAAACTTTTTTGCAGCAAATTCACTTATAGAGAGAATATTCATATAAACAACGAAAGAGATACAAAAAGTTCAAGGCCTTTAGTTATCACAATGACACAAGTCCCATTTCACTCGAAAAGAAAAAGATAACTTACAGAGAACGAGTTAGATTAGATTCTGATCGGAAATTGCGAGACTGACAATGGTTAGTGCTTGAAATTTCAAATATGGCTGGCGGCTTTCCTAGGTTTAAAACGTTTCAAAGAATCAATATAAATCCCAAATCTAGGGATAAGGACAAACAGTCAAAAGCAGCCACAAATCAAAATATAGAAGATTGAGATTTAGAAATCTTAGATTGAGATTGAAATACCTTACATGTGAATTGGGATAAGAATGAATGGAAGTTATAGAGATGAAAGTTTCATAGTGACTCGGCGGCTTGAAGAGTCATAAACGAAATAGGGTTCAATGTTTTTAAACATAGATTAATTTCTCATATTGGGAAAAGAAATTACTTTTTGGCATTTATGAAATATCACTTATTAATGTCGTGTAACTCCTATATTATGACATTTAAATTAAATGTGAGAATATTTTTGTCATTTTTCATCAAATATCGTTATTTAAATGACATCTCCTTAAAAAATGTCAAGAAATTAGCTCTTTCCTGACCTTTATTACGAGTGTCATTAATTAAATGTCATTGTATCCCATATTTCTTGCAGTGAGTATAAGATTTTGCAAATGAAAATAAACTCAGTCTTTAGTATACCTGTTAAACGGGCCGGGTTGGACCGGTTCCGGACCGGCCCAGACCGGTAGAAACCGGAACCGGCCCGGACCAGTTGCAAGGGGGCCGGGTGGGCTGGGTTTTTAAGGGGTAGGGGTTTGTTCCGGGAAAAAATGTTGAACGGGTAACCGGAACCGGGTAGGCCCGGTCCGGCAAACAGTAACATTAACGGTTAAACCGGACCGGCCCGGCCCGGTTCAACGGTCAAAAAAAATTTTTTTTTTTTTTTTAATACAGAAATATGGGGCCCACCCCAAACGGCTATATCAAAAAAAATCCGTTGGCCAACGGATTTATTGAAGTTTTGGCCATTTTTTTTTAATTTTTAACACATTTTTAATTTACAAATGTAGCCTTATGTAAATCTATAAATACCCTCCCCTTCTTCATTTCTCACTCAAAATTCTCATCTCAATCTCAAATTCTCTCATTCACCTATTCTCTAATTATCTAGTTCAAGACTTCAAGTCTTCAACTTTAAGTCTTAATAATTTCTCATTTCATCTTCGAATTTATTTGGCTCATTTTTGTTGAATAATTGAAATTCAATTATAGTATTTTATCATTCGGGTTTTGAACTTCAAGTTGGAATATTGGCTTGACGTTTGTTCGTGGTAACATCGAAAATTCGGAATTGCATAACCAAGTGCTCTAATTCGGTGCACTCCATCCAACTCTTTCTCTTATTAATATTTTAATTGCATATTTATTTTGAGCTTATTTATTCCTTAAATTTTACAATATGTTTAGTGCTTCTAAAAAAGCGTGTAGAAAAGTTACTGGTAGGGGGAGTAAAAGTAGAGGTAATTCTTCAGCATCTGGTAGTAATAGCCCAATATCTATTGTTCCCGAAACAACGCCTAATGAAAATATAGATTATGATCAATTACAAGAAGATTGTGGAATAGAAGATAATGAAATAGGAATTGAAGAAGAGATATCTGCTACACCTACTAGTGCACCTAGTGCTGGGGTAGGTAGTGTTGGAGTTGGTACAAGGGGTGGTGGTCGTGGGCCTCGTGGCACTGGGGGTAGACCACCTACGGCTCCGACGAGTAATCGTAGAAAAAGAAGTAAGGTTTGGAATTTTTTTGAATTAATTGAAGGTTCTGATAGAGTGAGATGCAAAATTTGTAAAGATTCATTTAAACATTTGATTGGAGGAAATTTAGGGGGAACTGGAACGCTTAGTAGGCATATGAGAATTTCACACCCGATAGAATGGGGCCTAGATGGGGATGATAGTCAAACAACTATTAACCCTACTACTGGAGGGTTAGTAAAATATGATAAAATGAAGGATCGTGAGGAATTAGCGAAAATGATTGCTTTAGGTTGTCTACCTTTTTCGTTTGCTTCTTCGTCATATTATGTTACATATATTCAAAGAATATACAATCCATTATTTAAAGGTATACCTAGGAGTACTTGTAGAGTTGATATTTTCAGACTTCACGGACAATATCAAACATATTTACGTTATTTGTTTGAAAAACTTCCTTGTAGAGTATCTCTAACTTCTGATATTGGTCAAGTTGTTAATGGACGTGAATATGTTACTGTTACATGCCATTGGATAGATGATAATACTGTTATGCAAAAACGTATTATTGCTTTTAGATATGATGAAGATCAAAGTCATACCGCTGCATTTATAAGCAACACTATTTGTGAAGTTGTAGAATTTTATAATCTCAAACAAAAAATATTATGTATGTCTTTTGATAATGCTTCTAACAACACTGCCGCAATTTCAATATTAAAATTGCATTTGCAACCACTTGTTAATGAAACTTTTCATGTTAGGTGTGCATGTCATGTGTATAATTTAATTGTTAAAAGTGGCCTAGATTTATTTTCAACAGAGATTAGTCTTGTTAGAAGAACAGTTGGTGTAATTCAAGGAAATAATAGACATTCTAGAATAAGGGAATTTAAAGATAAATGTGTCCAACATAACCTTCAACCCCGATTCATGCCAGAAGAAATAGTTACTAGATGGAACTATACATATTTATTTTTAAAAGTTTGCTATAAATATAGATATCCAATAATTGAAGTTGCTAATGCACATTGTACGAATCCAAGTCGTATGTTAACAACTTGATACTTGGGCGGTCATTAATGATGTTGTTAAATTTTTACATAAATTTTATACTGCTACTGTTGAGTTTCTTGGATCTTATTACCCTACTATTGCTATGGGTTTAGTACATATAGCGGAAATTTCTTTTCTACTCTTTGAATTTAAGAAAAAAGAAAAATATACGGCTGTTGTGATAAATATGCAAGACAAATTCAAAAAATATTTCTTTCCAATTCCTCCGATTTACTTAATTGGTGCAGTTTTAAATCCTTCAATTAAAATGTATGATTGTCATCAATTAATGAATGCTTTATATACTTATATGGAGATTGGGGAAACTGAAACCCCAAATTTATATTCTTCTATGAACAGTTTAAATGATTATTTACAGCAATTATATAATTATTATGCAAATATAATTGATATAGCTGCAGGTAATGTTAATAATTCTATTATGCAATGTAGCACTTCTGCTACATTGACTAAAGATGAAGGATTAGATGAAAGTTTTAATATTTTTTCTACTTTTTCTAACACTCAAACAAGTTGCAGGAACATTGATGAACTTCAATTCTACTTGCAGAAACAAAATGAGCCTCGCACAAAGGATTTTTCACCGTTGGGGTGGTGGCATGAAAATGGAAAGCAATTTCTTGTTCTCTACGCAATGGCTAGGGACGTGATGAATGTGCCAATTTCAACTGTTGCATCCGAGAGTGCATTTAGTCAAGCAAGACAACAACTTGGAGATACGCGTCACTCGTTGGGAAGCAATGCTTTGGAAGTTTTAGTATGTATGAGAGATTGGATTAGATCGGAAAGAAGAAATCAAGGACATGAAGATGTTGATCGCCTAGAAGACGAGGAACTTGGAGATATATTAACAAGTGGTCACCCATCCGAATTAAATACTCCAGAAGAAGGCCAATTAGTTCATATTGATTATGATGAACTTTGCAAGGCAATGCAAAATATTTGAATTTACTTATTGTTATTTGTTCAAGTCTTAAAGGATGTAAACATTCAATTTGTAAGTTTCAAATTTGAGTTATGAAATATGAAATAAAAGAAGCACTTGCAATTTGCAGCAAGTGCAATTTTTCTCACATTCCTTCTATTCTTTAATTTATATTTTAAAGTAATACAAATTCTTAATATAACTTAAATTGAAACTTTAAATTTGAAATTCAAACTTGAATGTTTCAAACTTAATTTCTTAAATTGAAACTTTAAATTTGAAATTCAAACTTGAATGTTTCAAACTTAATTTCTTAAATTGAAACTTTAATTTTGAAAATCAAACTTAAAGTGTTAAATTGAAACTTTTATTTAGAAATTCAAACTTAAAGGCTTAAATTGAAACTTCAATTTTTAAATTCAAAGTTTCAAACTTAAAGTCTTAAATTGAAACTTTAATTTTTAAATTATAACTTAAACTCTTAAATTGAAACTTTATAAGTCTAACTTAATTTTGAAATACAAACTTAAAGTCTTACATTGAAACTTTATAAGTGCAAGTTTTCTCATTTACTTTGTGTTCTTTAAATTATAAAGTTACAAACTATTAAAATAAATAATAATAGTTATACGAATTTAAAAAAAAAAAAAAAATATAAGACGTATAACCCGGCCCGGCCCGCCCCCTTTAACCCGTAACCCGTACGGGTCAATTTTTACCCGAAAATACACCAACCCGTTAAACCCGCTAAGAAGGCGACCGGAACCGGCCCGGTAAGGAACCCGTCCGGGTTCAAAAAAATTGGACCCGGCCCGGCCCGGCCCGGCCCACCCGTTAGACACCTTTAGTCTTTAGCAACCAATAACACAACCAAAATAAAATTAGTTAATTGTAAAAAGATGAAACCCATGTGAAAAAGTTGTTTTTATGTAGAAAAATTTAATAATTAATTCTTAATATAATACTATATTTTATGTGTTTGAATTATTGTTATGTCAGTTAATTGGTAGGGCCAAATTAATAAAGGTACTGCGAATTAGTTAAATTTCTTTTTTTAATAATTCGCAGTAGTACTGCGAATTATGGATTTTTTTTTTGTAATTTACAGTATTATACTGCGAATTATTAATTTTTTTTAAATAATTTGCAGTATTATACTACGGATTACGTTAACGACTAAATTTTCGTTAAGGTAATTCACAGTATAATACAACGAAATACCTATTTATGTAATTTTTTTTAAACATTAAAAATATATTTTTTATCCAAAAAATCATCAAAAATATTTTGAACTCAACTCTTCGCATATGGAGTAAGAGGCTCCCAACACGAACCTTAATATGACGAGTTCAAACTTCAAAGTTTAGTGATCTCAAAGTTTATCGATGTAAATTAGGTGTCCTAAAAACTTATTCTTACTGAGTGTTTACATCAAATCATACATTACATATATCTTTACAAACATAATTATCACTAAATTATAGTTAAATAAATATGTAGTTTCTCCTTAATAGTATAATAATGTATCACTTAATCATGAAAATTTAGTACGATTTGTCGTACACTTTGAATAAGTTTTTACCAATTTCTATTTGTGCAACAACATGAACAAATGAGCAGGCTGCGTGGGGCACATACGACAAGAGAGAAATGCTTAAAAAAAGTCCCAAATGGACGAACAGAAAAAGGAGACAAAATTAAAAACTAGGCACTTTTTTACCCATTTATTTCTTGTGGCATATGCCCTGACCAGTCCGGAAAATGATCAAACTGCTCATTTGGTTTGCATGTAGACTCACGCAGTCCTGTATGTCCGTATCCCACTTTCAACATGCAGTAGTGCATGTTCCTAACACAATTCTCCTGCTATACATGACTATATTGGTTCGTAGCAATATATTGCTGCTATACCTTCTCTTGTCAAGATTGGTCATTTTCTTCCCAATCGACGAAAGAAGAGAGAGTACTTCAATTTGAGACAATGAGAACAGAGGGAGTGATACTGCTGATAAGAGTGGCGATGTTATTGGGAATGATAAAGTGGGCGGCCAGTGGACTTGATAAGGTGGGCGGCAAGTATGGCTGGACTCAGAACGTTAACTACACTGATTGGGCTGTTCATCGCCATTTTTACGTCGGCGATTGGCTCTGTAAGAGACCTTAACCTTCCTCTCTCACACACTTAACTCAATTTTATTTGGATAGATTAACTTATACTCCCTCCGTTTTAGCTTATGTGAACCCATTTCACTTGGCACGCAGTTTGAGAAAAGAGAGAAGACTTTTAAATTTGCGGTATAAAATGAAGAATATATATATATTTTGTGTGGCTATAAATTATTGCATAAAGATAAATTGTTTCCAAATAAGGAAATGAGTCATTCTTTTTTATACGGACTAAAAAGGAAATATGTTCAGATAAATTAAAACGGAGGGAGTATATTACATGCATGATGATGTAATAATTTTTACACTATTTTAATTTTTGCATATTCTTACGAGTAATTTGTTTTATTTTTCAGATTATTACTCTTTATCTTTATTCTGAAAATTAAATTTACTTGTCGATATCTGTAATTGGGTGATAAGCTGATAGATATACAAAAATTTGTGTTGTGAAGCTAAGCTCCTTAGTTACAGTTGGAAATAAAAAACTAGCTTGATCATTTTGTAAAAAAATCTGATATAGATAAAATTAATTTTGCAGAATTAAAACTTAGAAATTCAAAAGCGAAAAGGGTAGTATAAGATATATAATAAGAGTTTCCTTGTGTTAGGAAGACCAAAATATTACAATTTGAAATGCGTTTGAACATTAAGAGGATGAATTTCATCTAAGCCAAATGCTGATTCAAAATTAAAATTTAATGTGTTCTAATGTTTTGACTTTATTGAAAAAATGGGTTAAAAACTTAAATGTTATATTATACTATATTACTTTTCAGATTTTTTCACGGACTATAATATCAATGACATTGTTTGACCAAAAAATATTATCTTTTAGTTAAACTATTATTTTGTACGTAATAAAAGGCTAAACCTAGTTACTGATATATCTCCAGATATTGATCTTGAAAATACGGATGATGCAAGACAAAGTCGGTGGGAGATTGAAAATAACATGTATTTAATGTTAAAAAAGGTATGAACAATTATGGAGTAGCTAGCGATAAATAACACTAGATGACATTTAAGTAAATAGGAGAAGTAATTGTTCACCAAATAATGAATGAGATATGACAATGATAAGTGACAGACAAATCCTAGAATATTTCAACTATTCTTGAATGTGATGGAAAAATATGAAATAAGGTGAATAAAATATTGATGAAAAGGTAAAGTTTGTGTCTTTGCTAGAGAGAGAATCTTTTTCCGAAAAGTATTGTTATCAAGTGAATGTATATGCCTTGCACCATTGTCTCTTTTTCTATTTATATAAGACATGTCCCTAACAACCCCTAATAATACATGTACAGAGAATATTCAGCAATATTCTATTTAGTATTCTATATTACAAGAACTAGCCGTTATTATTCTATCCTTGGTGCTTGACCTCGGTCATTATTGACAGTTCGACCGCAAAACTCACCGCTTCCTAGTCAACATTGACCGACTCTTTCTTCAATGCCGATTTACGTTAAATTTCCTTAGGGTAGATTTTGGTCTAGTAGAAAATTGGTGGATTGAATTGAATCCAGGGGCGGATCTATTAAGAGAGTACAGGGTGCCACGCCACCCGCAAACCTCTGCCGAAACTTATATAATTTTGTGTATATATAGAAGAAAACTTATATATACCAATAGATGGCACCCAGCTTACCGAACATGTGCTTGGTGCCACTGGTAATGTACTGTATTTTGTATCTAGATGCTCGTGTTCGAATCCCATTCAACATTTACTCTTAAAGTTTTATCGCCTCAATTTTAGGTTTTACACCCTTAGATACTTAAATTTTTGAGCTTCAGTTTTAGCTTTACAGCCTTGGATACTTAAATTTTTTGAGCTTCAATTTTACGCTTTCAGCCTCATATATTTTTATCTTCTGGATTTCCTTATTTTTCTTCACCTTTTTAAATATAACAATATCCTTTTCGTTTTTAAACTAAAGAAAGCAACTCCTTTCATCAAATAACAACCAAAATTTCAAAATCAATATCTTCTATTTTCTCCTATTTTTTGTGATGTAATAATGAAAGTTTGTACTTTGCTCTAGATTGTCATAACTATAATTACCAATTCTTTAAATCCTAGATCCGCCCCTGGCACCCGCAAACTTTAAATCCTAGATCCACCCCTGATTGAATCCACTTCTATCACTGTAGGTCTGGCCACCTATAAGTCTATAACATTAGCATTTAAAAGTTCCTTTTTGTTTTTTGTTTTTCATTAAAAGATATAAGCTTGAATTAGTTGCTCCCAAAATGTTTGAAGAACAAACATAAAATTAGACAAATACTGAGAACGAAAATGGTTTTTGAATCTAATTGTGGGTTTCAATATTTCAGATTTTGTATTTGACAAGCATCTTTACACTGTGCTTGAGGTGAACCAAACCAACTATGAGCAGTGTATTGATGATGACTATATAACAAACATTACAAGGGGTGGACGAGATGTTTATCAGCTAACTCAGGCAAGACCTTATTACTTTATCAGCAGTGGAGGTTACTGTTTCCATGGAATGAAATTAGCTATAAATGTTGAACAACCACCTTTGCCAGCTTCTCCTGCACCTCCTTTTTCATCAGCCAAAATTAATGCTTCTCCACCACACATTTTATTGTTACATTTGTGGTTACTCTTGTTTGCTCGTGCTAGATCCTCATGACTGCCTTGTATCACTGATGTATGCAACATTTAGGACTATGTATGCTATATATTTTAGGACTTTACGTCATGTCTGAAATTAATATTTATAATGTGTTATTTTAGAAAACATATATTCGCACATATATAAGAAAAAATTGTCATAAAGTGGTGTTGAGCGAATATTAGGTACGGCTGCATACAATAGACCTTTGTGGTTCGGTCCTTTTCCGAACCCCGTGCATAGCGGGAGTTTAATGAACCGGACTGTCCGTTTATATGTTTAGAATCTTTATTTATCTATGTAACAATCACTAGCAATAGTCTGAAATTCAAAACTAATTAATAAGATACTTGTGAGATTAAAACAAAAATCCTATACTGCAAAAAGAATTGATAGTACTACTACTTACTGGTTGAAAGTTTATTGTGTATAGTAACCGCTTGAGAAAGTATGGTAGAAGTATTACCAGCATTCAGGGAGCAGCATTACGGTTCCCACCTTATTTATCTTCTCAAAAGCTTCAACATACTGCTCAGCAATCCTCAAACTAGTAGCATCAGCACCTCCATTTTCAAGAATTGCTCTTGACACCTCGTAACAATTGAGCATCTTGTTGCTCATGTTCATACACAAAATGGTCTTGCAGAATCATTAATTAAACGTCTCTAATTAATTGCTAGACCAATGCTTATGAGAACAAAACTTCCCATTTCAGTATGGGGTTATGTTATTTTGCACGCAGCAGCACTTGTGCGGATAAGGCCCACAAGTTATCATAAAGTCTCCCCGTTGCAGTTGGCTTTTGGTCTGGAACCAAATATTTCTCATCTTAGAATCTTTGGTTGTACGACATATGTTCCAATTGCTCCACCACAACGCACAAAGATGGGTCCCCAAAGAAGGTTAGGGATATATGTTGGATATGAATCTCCTTCTATTATAAAATATCTAGAGCCAATGACTAGAGATTTATTTATGGCAAGATTTTCTGATTGCCATTTTCATGAATCAGTATATCCAACATTAGGGGGAGAAAATAAGCAGCTAAAAATGAAGATAGATTGGAATGCATTATCACTGTCTCATTTAGATCCTCGAACAAATCAATGTGAACAAGAGGTTCAAAAGATTATTCATTTGCAAAATATTGTAAATCAATTGCCAGATGCATTCACTAACCTACCAAGGGTGACTAAGTCACATATTCCAGCTGCTAATGCTCCAATTCGAGTTGATATCCCGGAAGGACAATTAATTAAAGCAAATGAGCTTAAGCCTTGCTTGAAACGTAGTAGATCAATCAGTTCTAAAGACAAAAATCCTCGAAGAAGAAAAGGAGCAAGTGATCAAAGTAAACATAACACAGAGGTAGTGGATCAAGAAGAGCCCCAAGACGTAACAAATGATAAGACCTTGGGGGAGGTCCAGGTACCTGAAAATAATGAAAATGAAGAGATATCAATAAGTTACGTCTCAACCGGAAAAAGATGGAACCGAAATAATATTGTTATCGATAACATTTTTGCTTATAATGTTGCTGTTGGAATAATTCAACAAGATGAGGATCTTGAACCAAAATTTGTCAATGAATGTAGACAGAGAAATGATTGGCTAAAATGAAAAGACGTTATCCAGGCAGAGTTAACTTCACTTGTAAAACGTGAAGTCTTCGGACCCATAGTTCGAATGCCTGGAGGCATAAAGCCCGTAGGGTATAAATGGATTTTTGTGCGAAAACGAAATGATAAAAATGAAGTCGTTAGATATAAAGCACGACTTGTGGCACAAGGGTTTACCCAAAGGCCTAGAATTGATTATATGGAGACATATTCTCCTATAATGGATGCTATCACCTTCAGGTATCTCATAAATATGGTAGTACAAGAAAAACTTGATATACATCTAATAGATGTTGTTACAGCCTATTTGTATGGATTATTAGACAACGAAATTTTTATGAAAGTACCTGAGGGATTTAAAGTGCCAGAAGCATATAAAGGTTTTCGAGAAAATTGTTCAATAAAGCTTCAGAAATCTTTATGTGGATTGAAACAATCAGGTCGTATGTGGTACAATCGTCTGAGTGAATACCTGTTGAAAGAAGGGTACAAGAATGATCCAATTTGTCCTTGTGTCTTTATAAAAAGGCCTGGATCTGAATTTGTTATAATCGCCGTATATGTTGATGATTTAAATATCATTGGAACTCTTGGGGAGCTTCTAAAAACAGTAGACTGTTTGAAGAAAGAATTTGAAATGAAAGATCTTGGAAAGACAAAATTTTGTCTTGATCTACAAATTGAGTATATGAAAGATGGAATATTTGTCCATCAATCAACATACACTGAAAAGATTTTAAAGCGATTATATGGATAAAGCACATCCATCAAGTACCCCGATGGTTGTGAGATCACTTGATATAAAGAAAGATCCATTCCGACCTCATGAAAATGATGAAGAGCTTCTTGGTGCCGAAGTACCATATCTTAGTGCAATTGGGGCATTAACGTATCTTGCTAATAATTCCCGACCAGATATATAGCGTCTCAGTAAGCTTATTGGCAAGATTTAGTATTTCGCCAACACAAAGACACTGGAATGGTATTAAACATATATTTAGATACCTCCAAGGGACCACTGATATGGATTTATTTTATTCAAATGAATTCAATCATTGGTTGGTTATGTAGATGCAGGATATTTGTCTGATCCACACAAAGGTCGATCTCAGACATGTTATTTATTTACAAGTGGAGGTACAACCATATCATGGCGTTCGACAAAACAAACTATGGTTGCTACTTCTTCAAATCATGTAGAGATAATAGCCATTCACGAAGCAAGTCGAGAATGTGTTTGGTTAAGATCTATAACTCAACACATTCAACAAACATGTGGTCTTTCTTCGAAAGAGAATATTCCAACAATATTGTATGAAGACAATGCTGCATGCATAGCTCAATTGAAAGGAGGATATATCAAAGGAGATCGAACAAAACACATTTCACCGAAATTCTTTTTCACTCATGATCTTCAGAAGAGTGGTGAAATAGATGTACAACAAGTTCGTTCAAGTGATAATTTGGTTGATCTGTTCACTAAGGCATTACCAACCTCAATATTTGAAAAGCTGATATATAAGATTGGAATGCGTCGTCTTCGAGACATTAAGTGATTTTTCATCAGGGGGAGTTAGTACATGTTGCACTCTTTTCTTTAACCAAGGTTTTGTCCTAGTGGGTTTTCCTTAGTAAGATTTTTAATGAGGCAGCAAGCAATGTATATTATAAATAACTATGTACATCTCAATATTTTTTTTGTAAGTTTTTAGTGAGGCACATTATCACATGGACATCCAAGGAGGAGTGTTATGAATAATTTGTACATTGGATGCTACATTGGACGCTACATTGGATACTATATTGGATGCCCATGTTGTGAATAGTTGAAAGATTAAATTTCCTATTTTATGTCAATCTTCTTTGCTTTTTATACCGATAAAGGGCCATGTAATTGCAATTGAAAAATACACCAAAGTGAAAGAACAAAACTCTTCTCCCTTCTTTTTATCTCTTCTTATTACATTTTACTGTATTGCTTTTTATTTTATAACAATATTGTCGAGAAAGAGAGAGAATTTTTATTGAATTTTGGAATAGTTTACAATAGAATAAAATCATCTGTTTATAGGTAAATAATAACGTAATCACCAAATAATAAACCTTATACGTAATATGTTTAAATATAAATATTCACCGTAAATAAAATTATATTTATAATATATTCATCAGAAATATATTTTCGTGCTGAAATGCCTAAACGGTTCGTAGGGTCTGATGGGGTCGGGGTACTAAAAGAGGAGCTAGATAATGGGATAAGATAATTCACATATGGTGGCACTAACAGGAAGAAGCGTCCCAATTCCCTCCATGGCAACGGCTATGTCCGCCATTTTTGTGCCTCCAGCTTCGCCCACTTCAGTCGCTTCCTCCAATAAACCACAAATAAATCTAAGTACATGGAGTGACAAATTTGTTAATCCGAAGTTTTTTCCCTTCCGGTCTCCGAAGAACCAGTCGAGGAAACCACCGTCATGCTCCAGTACCAATGGCGCGGCGGTCCAAAGTAATCGCAACACAATCGAACTGCCCATAAGTGTCGACGCACTTCAGCGTTTCATTCGCCTCAATTTGGGCAATTGGACCGGCTCTTTCCATGTCAGCATTAAATCTTTTCCACTTACTCTCTTGAAAAGATCTTGATAACTACTTTTTTTAATGTACAGGTTTAAAAAATTTATAAATACTTTTAACAAATATATATAAGTTGGACCAGAGATGTGCTTCAACGGTCTTTATGCTCGATGCGCCTCTAATTCAAGTTATCTGTCCTTTCACTCCTTAATCTGCTTGATTTATTTTGCAGCAATTTGATGGTCATGGCTATTTGATGCATAAAATTACAACGAAGCTTGCGGTGGGCTCTTATGGTGAAGATGAGTTGATGAGTTTACTACAAACGTGAGTTCCTATTTTTCAATTTTCACTTTTTTATATTTTTTATTTTTATTTTTTATGCTAGATAACTGTTGTAGCGAGCTAGTAGCCAGTGCATAGGCGGCTCAAGGAATCCGGAACCAAAGTGTTGTTAATTTTTAAAAAAAGAACATTTTTATGTTTTTAAAAAAAAATGTATATACAACGCCACTTTATGTGGCGTTGTACACTAACCGTAACGGCTCTGTTAGTGTACAACGCCACATAAAGTGGCGTTGTATAATAGAGTATATGTACAACGCCACCTATTCGGGCGTTGTACGTTGTTCATTTACTAAACAGTACAACGCCTGAATAGGTGGCGTTGTATAACCACCCTGGCCTAAATTCTACAGCATTTCTCACCACCCCGGCCTAAATTCTACAGCATTTCTCACCACCCCGAGCGAATTATAAGAACTTCTTTATATTGCCCGCTAAGTGTCATATTAAACAACAATTACTTGAACAATTTAAGTGGTTAGAACGTAGAGTAAATGGAAGTGTGGAATAAATAATTCCTACTATGTGTTTAGTTCATTTGTATGTTTCTCTTTCTTATTAAGTTATGTTTGTGTTTGTGTTCTAGTAATTTAAGTTTAAGTTAAATATTATGTATTAATAGACAAAATAATTAAATACGAAACAATAAACGAAATAATAAAACAAATGATGAACTAAAAAAACGAAATAATAAAACAAATGATGAACTAAAAAAACTAATAGATATATTTAATTAAATATTGTTTTTACAAAAAATATTATTTACAACATATACAAGATAAAAAGTAACTATCTTGTATATGTCCCGCAATGTGTGTGCTTCAAAGCAGCCATCGGCCTCAGGCGCATCCCCGCCCGTCCAGGTACGCTATCAGGATCATCATCATCGAATTTCCTATTTATAGCTGGATGTGGCTCAGGATGACATGCAACAGTGGTGCTGTCAGGTCCAGCAGAAGACTACATAATAAAGTAAAAAGTAGTTTACAAAATCGCATAATAATTTATAATTTACAGTTTTATTATCTTACCGTCATAGCGTCTGGATCCTGTATGTAGTCATCTGCCGCATCGTAAACTGAAGCCTGAACAAGGAGATTATTATAATGTAATAAATAAAATAAGTTACAGTTAAAAGAAATTTCATATCCATGATACTAGGAAACCCAAGAATTTTTCCGAAGCCACACCACAATAACAACAACAACCACCCAGTGAAATCCCACAAGTGGGGTCTAGGGAGGTAGTATGTACCCCGATCTTACCCCTACTACTCGAAGTAGGGAGGCTATTTTCGATAGAAGCTCGGTTAAAGAAGATGAATAAAGACAGTGGCGCAGTAATATCAGAGTAAGCAAGAAAGAAAGAGAGATAACATCAGCAACGTAATAACCGAAAAATAGAGAGAAATCAATAACAATAATACAATACTAGACACAATAGAATAATATGGATACAACAAGATCCACTAGCACTGAAAGGCTGGTATGTGGCTGGATCAACATAATCAGCATCCTGTGCCAAGCGCTCATCCGATCTGGCACGCTCTAGTGTCTCGGCAGCCACTATCATGAATCGATGACCATACTCTATAATGGCCACTGGATCGTACGCATAATCCTTCATCTCCCGCCCCATACGGTAGACGGTATGCACAAAAGTAAATAATGTAAACTAGGTTTAACTCACAACATTATATGTACATTATTAAATATAACATAAAACTTACCAGAGCCCCGTGTCTCCCGGCGTTTGAGACGTACCGCCCATCTACCTGATGCACTGGGTTGCCGACAAATAGACGGGACACTCTGCGATACCATGCCAGATACCATTCAATAGGATAGTGCTGCGGAGGTGAGATCAAATCACCTCGTCTATCCCAAATGCCCAGCTGAGTCTGGAGCCAGCCTAAAAAGGTGTCGTCCACCCTGCTACGATCACCCCTCTCATAATGTGTGGGATGCCATGAAGGATGAGGCGGTATAGGCTGCAACATGCCAAACTGAAAATCTCATGTACGGTTCTGTAGAGTGGCAGTAAGGGTGACTTATCTGTCAACTTTTCCACTATCACCCCAAAAAAACTCGCTCTGAGGCATGGTGCTCCACTATATCTAGGCATGTAAGAGGGACAAAAGACCTCCAAATAGCCCGGCCTAAAATACAGTATCCTGGGAGGGCAGCTAGCAATTCCTCACTATAGTCCAGATGAACTATCAAATAACAACACAAATGGTTAGTATTCGTAATACTAAATTAAACAATAACTGGTACGTTTAGTTAGATTTTTACCTGTGCATCCTCTAGGAAGTCTAACACATCCCTGACGGCTGGCAGATTATGATGGGTATCATATCCCCGCGTATATACACGCCGCATGACCCACCTGGCAGCTAAAGGAAGGTCTGGTAATGCGACGTCAGCTGGTATCAGTGGAAAAGGTGGGGTGAGCTGCACAAATCGCTCCCAAACCCAAATCTAACATAGAAAGTTGATGTATACTGTGAGATAAACTATATTTAGGTAGATTTAACTGGGGGCAGATATTTTCATTGAATATGTTCTCACCTGTAGAAGGGGTAGGAAGCCGCAGATATCTCTCTGTGTGCCCATAGAAGCCCGACACATCTGCCTGTACAGGAATGCGAGGACAGCAGCACCCCAGCTGTATGTAGCTGTATCCTCGAACCGTGTAATGTGGTGGAGAAACCGGAGGCTAACAAGATTACCCGAAGTGTTCGGGAACAAGACACCCCCAAATAAAAGGAGCAGCAACAACCTAGTGTAGTGGCTCACAACCTCCTCCTCTGAGTCATCAGTAATATGAGGATAGAGCTGCTCCAGATGCTGTCTAATAGGGGTTAACTGTACCCGACTGATCCCAGCCCTCGGATCAACGGTCTCCGGCCTCAAACCTGTTAGCATCTCTAGAAAATCTCAATACATCTCGCGCGGGAAATGCCTCGTGCCCGAAGAAAAAAGAATAGGCAATCCATCGGCTGGCAGGCCGTATAAAACTCTACGTCCTGCAACGTAATAGTGGCCTCGCCAATGGGAAGGTGGAAGGTGTGCGTCTCCGGTCGCCACCGCTCAATGATGGCCGTGATCAATGAGTAATCCAGCTGTATCCGGCCAATCCGAATAATTCTGTAAAATCCCATCACCTCCAAGTGATGGACGACTCTAGGATGTAAATCTCGGACACTAAGGAACTCCCACAATATATCGATTCGCCGAGCCCGGAATGTGTCGGTCAATAACTGTCCGTCCCAGATATACTCAGATCGATGCTGCGGCTGTAGGCCTAATAGCTCTGAGCTCCTAGGGCCTGGATGTATGGGCGCATCCATGTCATCAACTGTAAAATTAAAAAAATTTAATAACTTACAAAAGTTACACATTTAATAATTTAATTGTATAAATTGCTTATAATTTCTAATAACTTAATTTTGAGGCCCAGCGGCACCAAACTATTATTAATAGCTATGTATTTTTTTATAATTTAAAGTTATATTTTAAATAATTAAATTGTAGAAATTGCTGATAATATGGGTCCCGAACTCGATATATTATTTAAGTCCAGCGGCACCAAACTATTATTAATAGCTTTGTGTATGCATATAATTAAAAAATATATTTAGAATAATTGAATTGTCTAAATTAAATATTTTTGAGCTCCCGGGTTCGATAATTTTTAATAACTTAATTTTAAGGCCCAGCGGCACCAAACTATTATTAATAGCTATGTGTATGCATATAATTAAAAAATATATTTAGAATAGTTGAATTGTCTAAATTAAATATTTTTGAGCTCCCGGGTTCGATAATTTTTAATAACTTAATTTTAAGGCCCAGCGGCACCAAATTATTATTAATAGCTATGTGTATGCATATAATTAAAAAATATATTTAGAATAATTGAATTGTCTAAATTAAATATTTTTGAGCTCCCGGGTTCGATAATTTTTAATAACTTAATTTTAAGCCCCAGCGGCACCAAACTATTATTAATAGTTATGTGTATGCATATAATTATAAAATATATTTAGAATAATTGAATTGTCTAAATGAAATATTTTTGAGCTTCCGGGCTCGATGTTTTTGACCTCCCGGGTTCGATATTTTTTAATAACTTAATTTTGGGGCCCAGCGGCACCAAACTATTATTAATGGCTATGTATCCCGGACTCGATAATTTTTGAGCTCCCAGTTTCGATAATTTTTTAGCTCCCGAGTTCAATAATTTTTGAGCTCCCCGGTTTGATAATTTTTAATAACTTAATTTTGAGTATCAAAATTACAAGCTAAATACTACACATCACTACGCTACAAGGCTCTAAAATTTCCTAGCCTAAAAGAGTCTATGTTTTACTACGCTAAAAAGTTCTCTATTTTACAACTAACAACTAATATAAATTACACAAATATAAATAAACAACTAACATTTCTAACAAGTAATCTAAAATACAAACTAGTTCGGAAAATAACATAAAATAACTAAAACTAAAACTAACAAGTAATCTAAAATTCAAACTAGTTCGGATAAATTACACATACTAGTTCGGAAAATAACATAAAATAACTAAAACTAACAAGTAATCTAAAATACAAACTAAAAAATAGTAGTATAAACATACCTTTTTACGGATGAAATATATCAATATAAAGCTTCCAAATTTGTCTACCCACGAAGCCAATAGCGTAAAACTATAGCGGGACTAATACGTATAACCCGGGGGGACCAAAATTTTTTTCTTTTTTAACTTTGGTCGGCTGGTCGTGTGGGGAGAGGGGGGGGGGGGGACCGAGAGATTTTTTAATTTTAAAAAAGAAGAAGAAGTGTGAGGAAGAAGACGAGACTAGGGTTTAAATAATAGGTTCAACGCTACTTACTATGGCGTTGAACCTGTCAGATTCTTTAATGCAGGTTCAACGCCATAGTAAGTGGCGTTGTACATAACGGACGTTATGTACAACGCCACTTACTATGGCGTTGTATATAGTTATGTTTTTTTTAACCTATTTATGTTACAAATTTTAAAATTAACAACACTTTGGTTCCGGATTCGCGGCTCAAGGGTAAGGCAGCATTAGGGCCCCAAATTTTGGGGGCCCCACTTACCCTTGGTAGTAATTTTAAATTATTTATATATAAAAATTGAGTATCTTATTGTTAAAAAGTAAATAACATAAAGCAAAAAGGAAAAGAAAATTTTAATTTATGACTAGCGCTGATAGCTGGGATTTTAATAATTTAAAGGGTATAAAGATAGCTTTGATTTTTTTATTTAGTGGGTAAAATTTGATTTTTTTTATTTAAAGGGTATAAAGATATCTTTTATTTTTGACAAGAGTGGATTGCTTTAGTGGTGAGCACCCTCCACTTCCAACCAAGAGGTTGTGAGTCCGAGTTAAACCAAAAGCAAGGCGGGTAGTTCTTGGAGGGTGGGGCCGACGTTAAAGGAAATATTATAAGCAAAAAATAATACTCTCATCCGTATACTCAATAAGATAACAAGAATTAATTTTTGTTAAATACCTATATTCCTCATAAAATAGTATTCCTATAACAATTTTGTATTAGGATCAATAATGTATTAGGAGAATCTAAATGGATCGGATTAGCTATATTATTATTTAAAAAAATTAAAAAAATAGATTTCAAACAAAAATATACAAATTTATTTTGTTAACTAATTAGGCCCCTCATCGAGATTTTGCTTTAAGCCACCAACAATGTCGGGCCGCCCTTGAGCCAGTGGCGGAGGCAGGATTAACCTTAAGGGTGCTCAAAAGACGAAAAAGTTAAAAATATTGTAGCTAGTGGAAATAATACCGATGACCTTACAAGATTTTTGAACCTCCTTGAACCACTAAGCTATGTCAAAGAGATTAAAAACATAATATTTATAGATAAAAAACATATTATGCCTTATATATGTAGTGTAATTTTTCGGCGGAGGGAGTTTGGGTGAACACCCTTCCGCCCCCGTAAATCCGCTGTTGCTAGTAGCAATTCAATATATCTCCACCTTGCTATGTTTCCCACATAGAGTAGAATGTAACAAAGGCGGATCCAGTGTTTGAACTTTATGAGTTTGGGATTCTTGAACATTGATCTGAAGTGCAAATAAGTGGGTCCAAAATTTTATACACCCTCCGTTTCAATTTATGTGAACCCATTTGACTGGGCACGGAGTTTAAGAAAAGAGAGAAGTCTTTTGATCTTGTGGTGTAAAATGAGGCACCTTTATTTTGTGTGGTTATAAATCATTGCATAAAGGTAAATTATTTCCAAATAAGGAAAGGGGTCATTCATTTTGGCACGGACTAAAAAGGAAATAGGTTCACATAAATTGAAACAGAGGGAGTATTTCATAGACTTAGTTGATTTCTTAACACATATATTGGGTGTAGGCCAAAGCTACTAGCTTACACTGTGGATCCGCCCCTGAATGTAATTACTGGAAAGAATTACATTGGTGCGTAAAGTATCTATATTCCTTGAGAATAATCCACTCTAGTTCCTCTTTAATTAGGACATTGCTAGTTATTATGTGGTTAGCATTTGACCTAAAACAACAACAACAACAACTACCCAATATACTCCCACAAAGTGGGGTCTGGGGAGGGTAATATGTAGACATGCCTTATCCCTACCCGAAAGGGCTGAGAGTTTCCAATCGACCATCGACTCAGGGAAGGAAAGGAAAAGCAAAAACAAAAACAAAAACAAAAGAGCATTAGTAACTCCAGCGGAAATCGCATAAATAATCCGCTAAACATAAGAACCATAAATAAAATGACATGCAATAATATCAAACAGTAACTATCATAAATAACTACCATAAGGGAACATACTCCAATACACAAATCATCTATGGAGAGCCCTACCAAGCCTCACCCAACCTCGGGAAAGGAGTGCAAAAAGATCTAGAAGTCCCTAACCTACAACTCTGATGCTAGACCTCCAGACTTTCCTATCAAGGGCCATGTCCTTGGAAATCCGCATTCTAGCCATGTCCAGCCTAATCACCTCTCCCTAATACCTCTTAGGCCTCCCTCTGCCTCGCCTCACGCCGGCCACCGCCAGCCGCTCACAACTCCTCACCGGGTCATCAAGGCTTCTTGCCCGCACATCCACCTGAGCATCCTCATCTCAGCAACCTTAATTCTCTGAACATGAGAGTTCTTCACCGGCCAGCACTTTGCCCCATACAGCATGGCAGGTCTAACCACATCTCTATAAAACTTTTCCTTGAGTTTCTGTTGCACTTTCTTGTCACACAGGACTTCTGATGCAAGCCTCCACTTCAACCACCCCGCCCCTATACGGTGGGTGACATTCCCGTCTATCTCTCCGTCCCCCTGAATCACCGACCCAAGATATCTGAAACTGTCCCTCTTGCTGATGACCTGAGATCCAATCTTCACGTCCCTGCCTACTTCGTTCGGCTCGGCGCTAAACTTGCACTCTAGGTATTCTGTCTTAGACCTGCTTATTTTGAAACCCTTAGGCTCGAGAATCTGTCCCCACACCTCTAGCCACTCGTTAACACACTTCATGTTACACAGGATATAGTTAAACCTATGTAGGTGAACTCAAGCATATAGAAATCCATGTGCATTTCTCTTTTCTCTTGAATTTAAAATTCATTCAGTTGTTTTCTCCCTGCACAAAAGAAAAAAAAAAATACACACACACTATATATATATATATATATATATATATATAGGGTTTAAGATTTAGGGTTTAGGGTTTACTTGCACCTATATATCATTCAGTGGCATGCATATCTATAGGTGCAAGTAGCTTTTACGATCAAAAAGCTCAATCTTTAACTGGTTCAAATATAGTAAGTTTGGAGCATTGGTAAGAAAGCCAAGAGTTCCACATGCCTTTCCAACTCATGAGCCCCTTCACTTTCTCGTTGCTTGCCTTTTCATCAGCATACAATTACTTAACAGTGGACACTGGTGTAGGGGGATCCGATAACCTTGAGTACTATAATGTCTGTGCACTGTATGGTTTGGAAGACAAGTAGACTAATCAGCTTCAAATTTTTAGGTTATACATCAAACAACCTGCATCTACCACTTCATTTTCTGGTGATGATTATGAACAAGAGTGGTTTGAATACAAAATCAAAGAGACCAACATGTTTACAGTTGACAAATATCAACAGGTGAGCTTCACTAAGACAGAAAACTAATTTACATCCACCCACCGGTCATACTTAATTGAGATTGTTATCTGCAATTTTCTTTTCTTTTCAGATTTTATTGCATTTGAGGTACCACTAAAAGTAGTTTGCAGATTGGCTTCTTCCCTAAGGAGAAGGCGTACGCACTAAGATATCAGACTGCTGGCATGCTAGAGACAGTGTTAAGACAGGGAGTGCTTGGTGAAGATGATATTGGAGAAGAATCACCAAGGTAACTGTTTGGCAAATGGAGATGACTCAACAGATAAGCTAAAATATCAGTTCTGATGAAATCAGTGGTTGAAATTATGCACTCATATTGCTTCTAGCTTTATTTTGGAAATGATACCCTGTGTGGTCTACATGTTGTTTCTTCAAACTTATCTTGAAGATATCACTAAATGGATAAGCTAAAATATAAAATTCTATGAAACAAATGGTTGAATTAATCCATGTATTTTGCTTCTAGTTTTTTTGTCGACCTTATACCAATTACCCAGTATGGCCTGAATGTTGCTGCTTCTAGCTTATTTTGGATATTCTCGCATCTCTTTTGTGTTCCGTTCAGTGTTATTACACCTTGTGGAAAAAAAACCAATTCCTCCTTTTATGGTATCTACGGAATTCTAGAAGACAACTTTTTAATGTTTGCGAAATAATTATTGCTATTGAATCATAACATCTATTATTTTGTTCAGCATACCAGATGGATGTATCATAATATTCTTGAAAAATACGACATTCTCCTGCAAGCCAAGTGAGGTCATTTCAATGCATGTGTAGATAAATTATAAAAAATGTTGTGGATGATTTTCACGAAGAGGATGAAACATTAACTTATTCATAACTTTACATGCAGTATGTTAGTTGGAGTTTTGGGTGCTGGTGGTTTGGTTTGGGGGGGGGGGGTGTATGTGGATATAGATGTGTTCCTCTGTTTGTCCTATTTTTTGACCCCTAATCGAAATATGCCTGATCTTTTTGGAACATGCTTTCTTGTATTCTATTGCTTGAATGCACACAGCAACACTAGTTAGAGTGAATATATAGGACCTCTTTATCAGATTTATTGCCTGTCACTTTTATGTTAGAAATTGTAGACCATCTTTAATATCCAAATGCAAAGGTTAAGGACACTGAGATCTTTTTCGCATAAAGGACTGGTGCATATTATTTATTAGCTTTATCTTTTGGTTCCAATTTGGCTATGAATGTCTTACATTCTATAATTACTTATTTTCCTTCACAGAAATCTGAAGCTTCCCTCTAAAAAACCTTCTATTGTATGTGAAAATTGTCTTTATTCATTGGAGAAAGATAAGCGAGTGAGGGCCTTTCATATAATGGACCCAAAAGGGATTCTTGAAATGCTTCTAGTTTTCCTTGAAGAAAGAGGCAACGGAGAGGTCATTCCTCCCTCCCTTGACAATTTCAAGGTACTTTTGACTTAAAGGGGAAGGGTTCCCCTTCTATTCCTCCGTGATTGCCTAAACATTGTTTGATTCAGCATGTTAGTTACCAGAACCAAATATTGTTCTTATGCCTTGCCTTTGCATCCCATGTTCATCTTGTAGGAGGATTCTGAAAGGATTATGCCTCATCTTGGAACTTGGAAAGGTCATTCTCTAACAAAGCGTACTGGTGTTTATGGAGCAACAATTACTGAAGCAGAAACTACTGCTGTTCTTGAAATGAACAAGGATGGCCAGCTAGTTCAGGTTTGTTAGCTCCTTGCAATAAGTTCCTTATATGCAAAGGTTTGAGTAATCGTCACCAAACTACTGATATACATGAAATGATTCACACTGCCCATTTCCCCTTGGGACACTAATGGAGTCTCTCTCTATCTCCCTTGCCTTAAATTCAAATTCAAAACAGTTCAATGATACGACGAATATGCTATCTGACCAGATCCTCTGCTCTATATGAGGCACATATCTTGGTAGATTGGAATTGTCACCATAAGTTTAGCTCAAATATGGAGGGCAGAACATCATTGATGTCATTTTGTCATTGCTCCTGAAGGAGGATAACTAACACTAACTAATGGTTCTCAATCCTCTCATAATTTTTGGTTTTCAATCCTTAAGCAAAAAAACTATGTATCTCTTTTGGAGTCTCTCAAGTTATTTGTCCAATCTTTTCTAATCTTTTCATTTGCTTTGATTATTTATTTTTATTTTAGGCTATTTGGTGTCTGAAATGAATATTTTGGTCTTTGTTTCATTTAGTGCTTACCTTTTTGCTGCCAATTAATTTTCGTTTTATTTCCTTCTTGAATCAAGGATATCACGTCTACCTCTGGTGCAAGTAATGTTACAACCAATGTACATTGGACTGGTACCATATCCGAAAACCTAGTGACATTCGATGGTGGTTTCCAGCTTACTTTGTTGCCTGGGGGCATTTACATGGGATACCCGTCCGATGTGGCCAACAGTGTGCAAGAATCCAAGTCATTTCATCTGGAGTTATGTTGGCTTGAATCGCCTGGCAAGAGACAAAGACTTATTCGCACTTACGATGTAGAAGGCCTAGCCGTTTCATCTACATATTTCATTGAGTCCAAAATCTGAGTTGCTTTTCCTGATTCAAAGAGAGTTGCTTCTGGCTGTATATTTTGTTCCTACGTTAATCTTTTTCCTGGACACAATCACCATTATAGTATCAAATGATTCTTTATATAAAAGATACAACAGAAGATAGAGTATGTGGTCGCCTCCATTTAACCTATACCTATTTTTTTTTCTTTTTAACTTTTAACTTAGTACCTACTTCTTAAATAACTTCGTCTCTCTTCCTCCTTCTCCTTCGTTTTCTTCTTTTGAAATAAATAGCTGAAATATGCAAACAAGCAATTGACTGAGTTGTCAAGCAAGAGGACGACCATCCCGTATGCCATATTTGGTTTTCCTTTGCCTTTTTAAATATTAATTCTTCTACTATCTTCCTATAAATCTGAAGCTTTTCTGCTTTGACGTTATCTTCTCTATTGAACTGGATGAAGCAGTAATTCATTAGTAATGACCAATACATGAATACGTATGCCGGGATTATTTAATATTTTGTTTGATATATTACAGATTGTATATATTATAAATTGGTATACAATACGTAATATTAAAATTTAAACAAAATATTACAACACAAGAAGTTACATCATAAAAACTTTAGCTTTAGAACAGTCTCTCTATCCATTTAGGATAGGGGTAAGGTCTGTGTATATTTTACTCTCCCCAAACCCCACTAGTGGAATACTAGTGAGTGGTTGTTATTATTGTTACATTAATCAAGAAGGAATTAATTTTTTTTTTAAAAAGTTATCCTTATTTACATATTCTAATGTGTTAAGGTAATAATTAACTAAAAGTAATTTAGTGAATATATCTTTTTAAAGGGTGTCAAAGATTAAAAAATCGGAGAAAGAGGAGTACTAGACTTGGCTTGTCAAGTGGTAGGTGTTATTATAATGTATTTGTAAAATAATTCTGGAAATATAAATAAATACAAACAAGTATATGCATAAACAGAAATGAAGAAACCAATTCGAGCCCACTGAATTCACAATGTCTCCTTAACAAATTTAATCCCCTCCTAGTACCCAATGTTATGGATTATTTCTTCCCAGTATAGAACGAATTACACACTAGTGTAGTGGTACTGCAAACCACAGTGTTTCAGCGAACACAAAGTTTGGTAGCAAATCACACTTACTTTTTGCTTTGTTTGATGCTAAAAGTATGCGGAAGAAAGGAGGAGAAACTCAGAAATTCGTAGTGAAATTCTGAGCAGAATAGTGTTGTATTTATAGCCAAAATTTGAAGAGTCTCTTCAGAATGGTTGTTTCTGCAAAACTGCCACAGCATAAATGTCATTGCATAAATGGCCATTTACTCAATAATAAAGAGGGAAAATAAAGAGGAAAAATTGATGGGTAGTTAAGTTTCTGTTACAAAAACAGAAAAACTGAAATTTGGATTTAATATTAATATTTATTTAATATTAATATTATGTTATTAAAATAAATATTTAATAACATTTCTGTTAATATTTTACTATTAACAAATAAATTTGGTCCAAAAAGTTAATCAACCGATCATTTGACCAAATCCAAATCCAAATCCGAATCCGAAGCCGAAGCCGAAGCCGAAGCCGAAGCCGTAGCCGAAGCCGAAGCCCAGCCGAGCCGAGCGAGCGACGACGACGACGGCGTGAGGCTTGCTTTCTTCTTAACTCTTTAAGAGCTAGAATAAGAGCAATTGCTTATATACCCATAAAAAACCTCTTCCTCTTCCGATATGGGACAATGCCCATTTACCAAGGAGAGGAAAATTAAAATTTCACTCAAAATTTCATTTTCCTCCATTTCTCATTCACCCTCTTTTAACTCTTTAATATATTAATTAAATATATTTAAAAAAACCAACAATCCCCCACATGAATGAGGAATGGCTATATCACGGAAGTATGCATGAAAAACTGTGTGATTCGCAAGTAAGGATTACTTGCATCTGGATAAGTAGGTTTTCCTTTGAACTTTTCGTAGTGAACTTATGTCGGATATACTCGATCTATCGGCAGATTTGATATCTTTGAACCGTCGAACTTTGGTGTATACATAGACAACCACAAGTCACATAACCAACCCTTAACCGTCTTTGGTTCTCATTGTTGTGTTCGTTTCAGCCATGAACACCGCTTGGTTTCATAAGTGCGTAAAGAATGGCCTTACAAAATTCTCCTTGAAGCGGCTAACACTTCACACTTACATAGGTGATTCCTAAACGTGTCATCCCGTAGATACACTATTTGATATACCCCGTATCAAATTTAGAAATTATTAAAAAGCCTTAATGCTTTATCCTTGGTACTGAACATTTTCTTATAAGAGAATGGACCAAAAGTTTATTTGACAATGTTGAACCGTCATAAATGACTTTGTTTGATCTCCTTGAACCTAGATCTTGGGATCTCCGGTCTTCTAGGTAGAGTTACCGCCACTATGACTTGTTCTCGGCCATAGTCCCATTCCCCCTGATGATTTCTCAACTACATCTCTAGTTAGGCCTTTTGTAAGTGGATCCGCCACATTATCACTTGACTTTACATAGTCAATCGTGATAATTCCTCTAGAGAGTAATTGTCTAACGGTTTTATGTCTTCGTCGTATATGACGAGATTTACCGTTATACATAACGCTCCAAGCCCTTCCAATTGCCGCTTGACTATCACAGTGTATGCATATTGGTGCCAAGGGTTTGGGCCAAAATGGAATATCTTCCAAGAAATTTCGGAGCCATTCAGCTTCTTCACTGGCTTTATCCAAGGCTATGAACTCGACCTCCATTGTAGAGCGGGCAATACAAGTTTGTTTGGACGACTTCCAAGACACCGCTCCTCCGCCAATGGTGAATACATATCCACTTGTGGACTTGGAATCAGTTGATCCGGTGATCCAATTTGCATCACAATATCCCTCAATGACCGCAGGATATTTATTGTAGTGCAAAGCAAAGTCCTGGGTATGTACTAAGTACCCCAAAACTCGTTTCATGGCCATCCAATGAGATTGACCTGGATTGCTCGTATATCGACTCAATTTACTTATAGCACAGGCTATATCTAGTCGTGTACAATTCATGATGTACATTAAGCAATCCAACACACGAGCATAGTCCAATTGTGATATGCTTTGACCTTTGTTCTTTTGCTAATGCAAGATTCACGTCAATTGGAGTCTTTGCAACTTTAAAGCCCAAGTGCTTGAATTTTTCAAGTACTGTCTTTATATAATGAGATTGTGACAACGCCGGACCTTGAGATGTCTTATGGATCTTAATTCCTAGAATTAAATCAGCAACTCCCGAGTCTTTCATATCAAACTTGCTAGTTAGCATACGCTTAGTAGCATTTATATTGGCAATGTCATTACTCATTATGAGCATATCATCCACATATAAGCAAACAATGACTATGTGATTTGGAACATTGTTAATGTACACACATTTATCACATTCATTTATTTCAAACCCATTTGACAACATTGTTTAGTCAAATTTAGCATGCCATTATTTGGGTGCTTGTTTTAATCCGTAAAGGGACTTAACAAGTCTACAGACTTTCTTTTCTTTACCTGGAACCACAAACCCTTCTGGTTGTTCCATGTAGATTTCTTCCTCCAACTCTCCATTTAAGAAGACCATAAACTGCAGCTAACGCTACTAACGTTCGTATGGACGTAATTCTTGTAACTGGAGAGTATATATCAAAATAATCAAGACCTTCTCGTTGTCTATACCCTTTGACCACAAGTCTTGCTTTATATTTGTCAATAGTTCCATCATCTTTAATTTTCCTCTTAAAGATCCATTTAGAACCCAACGATTTATTTCCAGGAGGAAGATCAACCAATTTCCATGTATGGTTGTTCAATATGGATTCTATTTCACTATTGACTGTCTCTTTCCATAACAATGATTCCGAAGAAGACATAACTTCGTTAAATGTTTGAGGCTCATTTTCCAATAAGAAAGTCACAAAATCTGGTCCAAATGAAGTAGACGTTCTTTGACGTTTACTACGCCTTGGATCTTCCGGGTTAAGTGTATTTTCTTTTGTTTCTTCCCGAGGTCGTTTAGATCCTTCACTAATCGACTCACATTCCTTTTTATAAGGATATCACATCAAAGAACTCAGCATTATCTGATTCTATAACCGTATTATTATGAATGTCGGGATTTTCTGATTTATGAACCAGAAATCGATATGCTTTACTATTAGTCGCATATCCTATGAAAACACAATCAACGGTTTTCGGTCCTATTTTTACCCTTTTGGGTTTAGGAACTTGCATTTTTGCCAAACGCCCCCACACTTTAAAATAATTCAAGTTGGGCTTCATTCCTTTCCATTTTTCATATGGAATAGATTGTGTTTTGCTATGGGATACTCGATTTAATATTTGGCTAGCCGTAAGTACGGATTCCCTCCACAAGTTCTGTGGCAAACCAGAACTTATCAATAATGCGGCCATCATCTCCTTTAATGTACGATTCTTTCTTTCTGCAATCCCATTGGATTGGGGCGTGTAAGGGGCCGTTGCTTGATAAATAATTTCATATTCTAAACATATTTGTTCAAAAGGAGATTCATATTCACCACTCCTATCACTTCTTATCATTTTGATTTTCTTGTTAAGTTGTGTTTCAACTTCATTTTTGTATTGCTTGAATGTGTCTATTGCTTCATATTTACTATTTAGTAAGTAAACATAGCAATATCGAGTACTATCGTCAATAAAAGTTATGAAATACTTCTTTCCACCGCGAGATGGTATTGACTTCATGTCACAAATATCTATGTGAATTAAGTCTAAAGGATTTGAATTCCTTTCAACCGACTTATAAGGATGTTTAACATACTTAGATTCCATACATACTTGACATTTTGATTTGTCACATTCAAATTTAGGCAATACTTCCAAATTAATCATTTTCCGTAAGGTTTTATAATTGACATGACCCAAACGTATATGCCATAATTCATTTGACTCAAGTAAGTAAGACGAAGCTGAAATTTTATTATTATTCTCAACAACCATTACATTCAGCTTGAAAAGGCCCTCAGTGAGGTAACCTTTTCCTACAAACATTTCATTCTTGCTTATTACAACCTTATCGGAAACAAAAACACATTTAAAACCATTTTTAACAAGAAGTTCAGTAGAGACCAAATTCTTCCTAATCTCGAGAACGTGAAGGACGTTGTTCAAAGTCACCACTTTGCCGGAAGTCATTTTGAGAAATATCTTCCCACATCCTTCAATATTGGCCTTTGAAGCATTTTCCATAGAAATCGTCTCATCGGGTCCAATAGGAGCATAAGTATCAAACGCTTCTCTAACAGCACAAACATGGCGAGTGGCTCCAGAATCAATCCACCACTCTTTAGGATTGCCTACCAAGTTGCATTCGGAAAGCATGGCACATAAGTCATCAACATCATCATGCTTTTCAACCATGTTTGCTTGACCCTTCTTCTTGCCTTTCTTCGGAGCACGACACTCCGTAGATTTGTGTCCGGGTTTTCCACAGTTGTAGTAGTTTCCATTGAACCTCTTCTTGCTTGGGTTGTATTTTGGTCCAGAAGCCTTCTTCCTCTTCTTGTTCTCTTCAACAATATTTGCTCTCATTATTGTTGAGTTTCCACGGCCTCTCTTTTCAGCAGCATTATTGTCCTCTTTAATTCTCAACCGAATAATGAAATCTTCAAGGGACATCTCCTTGCGTTTGTGTTTCAAGTAGTTTTTGAAGTCCTTCCACAAATGAGGTAACTTCTCAAACATTGCTGCTACTTGGAATGCTTCATTTATAACAAGACATTCAATGAAATTTTCATTAGTAAAAATACTAAGGTTACTACTTTCAACATCAATATTAATTTGATTTATACCTTCAGCAAGGAGATCGTGAATAATCACTTGCAATTCCTGGACTTGGGTGATAACAGACTTGCTATCTATCATTTTGTAGTCCAAAAACTTTAAAGCAACAAACTTTTTCAACCCGGCATCTTCAGTTTTGTATTTCTTTTCAAGCGCAGTCCACAGTTCCTTTGACGTTTCTACACCACTGTAGACGTTATACAAAGCATCTTCCAGTCCGCTTAAAATATAATTCTTGCATAAAAAATCTGAATGCTTCCACGCCTCAATGACAAGAAAGCGTTCAGTTTCTGGAGTTTCGTCGGACAACACAGGAACATCTTCCTTGATGAACATCTGGAGACTTAGAGTAGTCAAATAGAAGAACATCTTTTGTTGCGAGCACTTGAAATCAATCCCAGAAAAATTTTCGGGTTTCTCCGCCTGTGCCAATGCTGTCGGAGTCGTTCGGCTTGTTGAGGCATTATCAGTCACCATTGGAACAGCTTGGTTCTCATTCCCGTTAGTCATTTCTGTAAAAGTATGACACAAATATTAAAATCACGTAGATTTTAATAGAGTACAAAACCACAAAGGATTTACTCTTCCAGAAACAGTAAAAAAAAATACAGAAATAAATTAAATTTCTTAAGCTTGTTATTACAATGTATTTGTAAAATAATTCTGGAAATATAAATAAATACAAACAAGTATACGCATAAACAGAAATGAAGAAACCAATTCGAGCCCACTGAATTCACAGTGTTTCCTTAAGGAATTTAATCCCATCCTAGTACCAAGGTTATGGATTATTTCCTCCCATGATAGAACGAATTACACACTGGTGTAGTGGTACTGCAAACCCCAGTGTTTCAGCGAACACAAAGTTCGGTAGCAAATCACACTTACTTTTTGCTTTGTTTGATGCTAAAAGTATGCAGAAGAAAAGAGGAGGAACTCAGAAATTCGTAGTAAAATTCTGAGCAGAATAGTATTGTATTTATAGCCAAAAGTTTGGCTGAAATCTGAAGAGTCTCTTCAGAATGGCTGTTTCTGCAAAACTGCCACAGCATAAATGTCATTGCATAAATGGCCATTTACTCAATAATAAAGAGGAAAAATTGATGGGTAGTTAAGTTTCTGTTACAAAATGAAAAATCCGAATCCGAAGCCGAGCCGAGCGAGCGACGACGACGACGGCGCGAGGCTTGCTTTCTTCTCAACTCTTTAAGAGCTAGAAGAAGAGCAATTGCTTATATACCCATAAAAAACCTCTTCCTCTTCCGATATGGGACAATGCCCATTTACCAAGGAGAGGAAAATTAAAATTTCACTCAAAATTTCATTTCCCTCCATTTCCCATTCACCCTCTTTTAACTCTTTAATATATTAATTAAATATATTAAAAAAACCCAACAGTAGGCAAGTGAGACATTAAGCTGAAAGGTGTTTGATGGTGAATGACTCCTCAAGTTGGCAACTTGCCTCTTGTCAAAAACAAAGCTTATTTGAGTTGTTGTAGCAACGACAAAATATCACTTTATTTTTATTGAACTGCAACTTGCTTCCATCTTTTTGCCTTATTTATTGCTGTTGGGCCACGTTGA
This sequence comes from Nicotiana noctiflora, assembly GCA_032618575.1. NCBI lineage: Eukaryota > Viridiplantae > Streptophyta > Magnoliopsida > Solanales > Solanaceae > Nicotiana > Nicotiana noctiflora. Next base: position 24,466 of record JASVEL010002368.1, on the reverse strand, counting down.
CCCCTCGAATTTATATCGTAGCTAGAGTAACGTACTAACCGACATGTTTCTCTTTTCTGTTTCATAAAATTATCAGAGAGAAAAAATTGTTTAAAAACGAATTTCATAATATTCATATCTGAGATTTTCGTTTGAATCGGCCGACACTCTTCTAATTTTCCAATTCTTACTCCCCAAATAGAAATCATTTACTTTTTCTTAACAAATCAACTTCTACGCACAAACAATCTCACATATTTTTTAACTGTCAGTTTACTTAAAAGCTAATTACATGTACTATTTGACAGCAAACATTGTCTGTAACCTATAAAAAATGGTAGAATGATTTATTACAGCAAATGAAATCACGTTTATATTTTAAAATAGTTGAAGCTATTATGTGAGTATATATATAAGGTACAATAATCTACTTCTCCCAAGTGGCAGTTGGTATGTGTAGGGAGTAGTACTCTTTATTTGGACTCATTTCTGCCCACTAGCCTGACATTCTTATCCGTTTATTGACAACTTGCAATCTAACTTCATTAATTAATTTTTTCTTCTCCTCTAATATATCTAAAATCTTATACTGTTTCAATTTATATCAACCTATTTCCTTTTTAATCCGTGCAAAAAAAAAATGACCCCTTTTCTTATTTGGAAACAATTTACTTTTATGCAATGATTTATAATCACACAAAATAAAGGTACCTTATTTTACACCATAAGATCAAAAGTCTTCTCTTTTTTCTTAAACTCCGTACCCAGTCAAATAGGTTCACATAAATTTTAAAATGGAGGGAGTAGCAAATAAAAATATTTTTTTCTAGTTCGAGGTGTTTGGTCATGTACAATAAGCAGATCGCAGCAGTAATTACATTGACGAATGACGACTGCAGTCCCCCTATCATATAGCCAATATATATACGTCACAGCCAAAATCCAAAAGCATAACAGAAAACAACAACTCCAAACAATCTAATTGTCTTTCTTTCTTCTTCAGTGAAAATAAATTTGCTTTCATACAGTTCTGCTTCAGCTGATAGAATTTTTTTTTCTTCTGAAGACTGAAAATGAGGGAAACAGGAGGAGCTTCAGCGATGTCGTTTCCGTCTTTAACAATCCCACTTCGGCCCTCGTTCGAATCCTTTTTAAGTAACTTGCCTTCTTTTAGCCCAGGTCCAATGTCCCTAGTTTCCAGTTTCTTCTCTGACCAGAGCCCTGATTCATCCGATTATCCTTCTTTCTCTTCGTTTCTTGCCGGAGCTATGGCTTCTCCACTTGCAAAGCAGGATAATTCTGGAGAAGGAAATCAAAAGAACTCAGGGTATAAGCAGAATCGGCCCATGGGTCTTGTATTGGCCCAATCTCCTTTGTTCATGATTCCGCCTGGTTTGAGTCCTTCTGGATTGCTTAGTTCACCTGGGTTTCTTTCTCCACTGCAGGTAATTATTCAGTCAAAATAGCACGGCGTTTACAGTGTCACTGAAAAATAGATGCTATTTTGCTACAACATAGATCGGTCCCGTATAATATATTGGAGTTTGCTGCATTTGTGTATAAACTTCGGCTGTATAATATACGGGATAATAGAGCACCGGTGCTTAAAATTTCAGTATATTAAACTGCATATTTTTGCTTGCTGGAAGTCCAATATATTACGCTGGATTTCCAGTATAATTATACTTGATCTCCCGTATATTATACGAGAGTTCCAGCATAGTTATACTGAAACTCCCGCAAGCATACTATTTTTTGGATTTTGAATAGTATTTTCGCTTAAATTTATTTTTATACGAAAAGTAGTTAAATTTCGATTACTTTTGAAACTGAGCTATTCTTGAATAACCAGTCGTAAATGCGGCTATTTTTAAATTTCTCCCAATTATTCACTGAGGCGTCCTTCATATGACATATAAGAGTATATAAGGGTGATATAAAAAAAGTAATACCACCTTACTGCTCTGTTTGGTTAGCAAATAAACTATGTTATTCCGGTGTAAATTTTTTCACCGCGATAACTTATACGTTATAGATGGTGGGATAAGTAGCACCAGTATATCTATACCTTCTTCTTATAGATTATACAATTGTCGTTCTTAATATAACATAGCAACAACAACAACAACTACCCAGTATAGTCCCACAAGGTGGGGTCTGGCAACAATAACATAGCAAACATTAAATAAACAATAATCCCAACATAACTAATCCCGCATAAGTTATTCCAACATTACTTATACCGGCATAACTTAGATCGGCATAAGCCCTATTTCAACCGAACGACCCCCGATGAATGTTCATTTTCACTTGCAAAAATAGCCAAAGATTTCTCCATTTTCTGTTTTATTTTAGTGATGTTGCTGCTTCTTTAATTCAATAAATATATATGCTAATTCTTTTCTAAGATCATACTTCTGTTACAGACTAAAACTGGAAAACTGCTTCCAGAGTGCAAAAAAAGTTTCTTTCTTTGGCTGGATTTATCTTCTTAGTAAATTCAAATGGAAGAAAGTACTTTTTTTCACATGGTCACACACTTTCCAACATAGGATTAGAGCATGCATAGGTCCTCGGTTCAAGTTTCACCTTCATCCATTTGTCCGACAAAAATGAACAAAATACTTTAGATTCCTAGTAGAAATTTCTTCATTGTTCGACACCTAAAATTTGAGACGTCGCACTTATTGGTAGAGTCTGTCAATTATGATGCATCCAATGGTTGGTTATAGAAATAGTTAAACTAAAATGTAATCTCATTTCAGTGGCATAATGCGGTTACTTATGGTATTTCAATTTGGTTGCAGAGTCCTTTTGGAATGTCACATCAACAGGCTCTAGCACATGTTACAGCCCAGGCTGCATTTTCTAATTCTTACATGCAAATGCAAGCCGAAGATCAATGTTCGTCTCAGGTGGCTTCAGCAGAAGCATTAGGACTTGAGTTGACAACTGAGCTAAAGGAAGCTTCTTTGCAGCTAAAGGAACCTTCGCAAACTAGAATGGACAGCAAACTGTTGGACAAGCAGGGTAAGAAATTTGAACTGCTAGAGTTTTCTCAATCTGAGAACAAGCCGTCTTTTATTACTGTCGAAAAACCAGCTTGTGATGGTTACAACTGGAGAAAATATGGCCAGAAGAAAGTAAAGGCTAGTGAATGCCCTCGGAGCTACTATAAGTGCACACATCTGAAATGTCCAGTGAAGAAGAAAGTTGGGCGATCTGTTGATGGTCACGTAACTGAGATCACATATAATGGCCAGCACAACCATGAACTTCCTCAACCAAGCAAGCAAAGAAAGGATTGTTCTGCTTTGAATGGTACAGACTGCTCGGAAGTCCAACCTGACATTCAAACACATGATTGGACAGTGATGAATGGCTCAGACGGGTCTTCCCCTTTTCGTTCTGATCAGGTCCCAACCCAAACGGCATCTGAACTTCTCATGAAAAGAGAACATGATGAAACCAAAAACATTTTGGTAGCAGTAGATGAGGGGCATGATGAACCAAATGCAAAGAGAACGTGAGTCCTCCTTTCATGAGTAAAGAACGCCCCATCCTTCTGTTATGAAACAAGAAGAAAAATGGTATAGCAACAAAAGTATGTATCTAATTCAGTTACTGTAACACAGGAAGACGGCATTTGAGACACTAGCTTCATCACATAGCACAATAGCTGAACCCAAGATTGTTCTGCAGACAAGAAGTGAAGTTGATTTCTTAGATGACGGGTACAAATGGCGTAAGTACGGGCAGAAGGTGGTAAAGGGGAATCGGCACCCAAGGTACTTATAGTCTATATATCTTCAACTGCAAGATTTTGTATAAATATTATTTTTGCATAATATTTATTTTACTAAAGAACTTAATGCGTGATTGCATCATGTTTTTGGTAAAATGTCCAGGAAATGATTCTAGCTTATCGCCTTGTCCTATTGAAATATGCCAAAACCCATAGTTTAGAAACTTTGTCTATCATGATTTTACAAACTATTATAGTTCTGAAATGGAAGTTTTAAGAAAACTATAGTTCTGAAATGGTTACAGTGTGAAGTCTGATAGAAGAGGAAACTTTCACACTGCACTTACCAATCAATCAGGCCATGTTTTCTGGCTCTGATTTATAATAGTTCTGAATAGTGCTTTGTAATTTTACATTGAATCATGAATGTTTTTGGTGATGAGCATAAGACTAATGAGGAACACTCTGGAACTGTAGATGCAAGTTGTAGGACTAACTTTTTCAAATAATGTAAAAAGGAAAACTGTAAAATATAGTTCTCTTTTAAGTTGCAGGTCATCCATTTTTTTCTTTTGAATTCCTGGATTCATTCTTGTTAACATTATGTGCTATTTGTAATGATGTGTGGGCAAAGACATTCATTGTCTTCTAAAGGTTTAGTTTGCTACCTGATCACCAAACTAGATCACTTGGTTCATGAGCTCAAGTTTGTGACGTGGGATATTAAATCACAAGAAAAGAAAGGGGAAAGGGGGGGGGGAGGATCCCTTCTTAGCTACTTTTTGCTTTTGCTTGTGTCACTTTTCTTTTTCTTTTATGTGTGCCCTTGTTGCTATGACAAACTTCCACCCCGATAAATCTGTTCGGCTTCAAGAAAGACAAAATATAAGTCCACATCTGGTTTATGCTCTCGCTCTCATGATCCTTTGTTTTGGACATGAAGAATTTGATAGTAATAATTCAATAATGGCTTTCATGATTATTAATTTGGCTTGTCAGATTTTGTTTTGAAACCTCTGGACAATGCAAGATATTCAGCTATATCCAGGTACAGGATTATACTGTGCACTATGGGATAGGGCCGTGGAAAAATTACAATATATGAATTTTTTATGTGAAAGCATGTGGCAGAATTTAGAAATTCTTATACATGCATCTGATAAAACAAACAAGTGTTATAAGATCATTTGGTGATTAGAATTAAGTTCTACAATCAGTAGCACTGTCTAGTTTGAGCCCTTGGCAGTTCTGTCTTCTCGGAATATGATTTCACATGTTATTGAAAATTTCTAGAACATTTCTCTTACCTGGAACTGGTCATTCATTTGATTACTCTTCTTTTCTTAAGTTGAACAAAACATCCCCTTATGCATCCAAACTTGATATACAGGGGTTATTATCGGTGCACGTATCCTGGATGCAATGTGCGCAAACAAGTAGAGAGGGCTTCAGCTGATCCTAAATCTGTCATAACAACCTATGAAGGCAAGCATAATCATGACATTCCCTCTGTTAGGAATAAAAACAGCCAAAGATAGTACTCAGTGTTGCAAAGTAAAAGATGGTGACTTTGAGGCCTTTATTTCACAAAGAAATTGATTTTGGAAGTAACAATGAAATACCCGTGGGTGAAAGGATTGCAGCATAAGCTGCATTACTGAAAAAGAGTGAAAGGATACTAAGATTGTAGCATAAGTAGAGCATTACCAAAGGTAAAAGAGTGAAATGATACAGGATTGAGCAGCTAATTTCTGTACCGAATAGTCAGTCTTTTCTTTTGAAAACCTCATGCTTGGTGAATCTGTTGGTAGTTCTCAATAAGTATTTGTAAATTCTATGCTACTTTCTGAAGTTGTCTGATATAATGTTAAAGTAAAGAAGGTTGTAATAGCTTGCCCTTGCCATTTAAGCTTCTTCTGGTCAGCTTCACACTCTAGACCAGCAGAGTACATAAGCTTATTCAAGCAAAGTTGTCAACTTTTGATACCATATTTACTTTGTAAATTAGAAGTTATATTTCGTTTGCATCTCTTGATCGCTCAGCCTATTTTACTTTTCCATTTATTTCGAAACTAAGGATGAGAATTCATGGAACGAAGTGGATGCAATTAGTTATCTCTTTATAGCTTGTTTGTTAGGTTTGACTGCAGTTATGATAATTTTTTGACAAGAAAAAAATTATGGGCTCAGAAGGACGACCTAAATTTCTATTTTTTTTTTCTTTTTTATGACTTGGAAATCTGTCTGGTTCTTGATGGTTAGACCAAAGAAGCAGAAAGAAAATTTTTATTAGACCAGCTCAATGAATACATAACATGTATCTTAACATGCACTTTTATGACTCAATTATAGTTATCAATACACATTCTCACCAAATTTATCACTTAACCACAATATAAATATGGTTTGTCTAGTGTGCAACTAGGAGGTATAGGATAATATATCCTCTGTCCTTAAACTTGGAAAACTTATTCCTATGTGAGGCCCAACGACGAAGTAGCAAATTCAATATTTTGAATACCTTTTGTCGGCGGGTTACGCAAGGGTATTCAAAGTCTATTTTTAATCAGTAACAAATAATATTTTAGATTTTTCAGCGAATGGTGTTCAGTTGACTAACCTTGGATCAACGTAGCTTCGCCACTGGTAAGGCCTCAGTGTTACGACCTCTGTAATTTGAGCTCAAAATCGCCTAAAGAGCAGGGAAAGGAGAACTGCTCTTGAACAGCTGACTCGAGCACTCAATTGAGAGATATAGCGAGATGGACAAGATAGAGAAGAAGAGAGAATTTTTATTCCAAATTTCTGAATGAATCCTTACAATTGGAATTGCACAGCCTATATACTTAGTTATAACTAACTTTTGGATCCCACAGTTTATACGAATGCACGTGCCTATCACGTGACGGTAACTAACTAATAACCAAATCTGCAACTAACTAATACTAATCAGCTGGTGATTAACAACTAACACAGCTAACTATTACAAAGAATCGAGCTAGAACTGGAGGGAATTTCTATTAGGCTCGTAATAATACTCCCCCCCTTCAAAGAATCCTTGTCCTCAAGGATTGAATTGAGGAAAGCGCTGCTTAAGATCATAATACTTCTCCCAGGTGCTATCTTCAGGGTCTGTATTAAACATTTCACGAAGACCTGTGAGATAGCTTTGCCATTCTTCTGAATCATCCTTCGATCAAGTATGGTTTCAGGTTCCAGCAACACATGAACCTCCTCTGATAGGACCATAGGAAGGGTGATTGAGGTGGGGTGTGATCCTACCTTCTTCTTTAGTTGGGAAATGTGGAAGGTAGGGTGGATCTTGGAGCCAGCAGGAAGGTTCAAAGTGTAGGCTACAGGTCCTACTCTAGCAGTGATTTGAAAAGGGCCAAAATATTTGGAAGAGACATTTTGAAAGCCATGTTGTTTCAGGAGATAACTGCTTGTAAGGTTGGAGTTTAACGTAGACCCAATCTCCCACACTATATGATCTATATGTTCTGTGTTTATTAACTTGAATTTTCATTTTATATATAAAACTTTTATCATTGTCAAATACCACGCAAATTAGAAAAGTGCTTAAAAGCCAATAATCACTTAAAAAAAGCTGACCCAAACACCCTCTTAGTATGCTAGTGGTACATGTTATGCTCATACTATTTTCTAGGACCTTGTCACTGCATTAATTATTGATATTGTTTTTCCAGGTATATTTTTTGACTCTTAGCCCACCGATACTATCTTATTGGTTATGTTATTGTTACTATTCTATTGTCATATTTCATCTTCTTGTGTTGAGGGTCTATCGGAAATAACTTCTCTATTCCCATGGTAGGGGTAAGGTTTGCGTACACACTACCCTCTTATGATGACCCAAAAGTTCATCTCGTATTTAAGAAGTCAAATTTATGTTTCGAGGCCTTAAAAACCTCCTTTTGTATCACCTCGATTTGCGTGTGCATCCCGGGAATATATCCGAAAAGCCCTTATGTGAAAGTTTGAGAAAAATGCTAAGTTTTGCCTTTAAAATAGAATTAAGTTGACTTCGGTCAACATTTTGGGTAAACGGACCTGGACCCGTGTTCCGACGGTCCCGTAGTAAAATGCGAGACTTGGGCATATGCCCCGAATCGAATTCCGAGGTCCCTAGCCTGAGAAAAGAATGTTTAAACATAATTGTTTGCTGGAAAATATAAGTATTTGTAGAAATGGAATAGTGTGTAATCTTGATAGTATCAGACCCACATCTTGGTTCCAGAGCTGCTACAGGTTTAAAATAATATTTAAGTTGAATCTGTAAAATCTGGTAAGAATCGGAGTTGATTTGGCATAAATCGGATCCATAGTTTAGAAAATGAAAATTTCAATTGTCTTGAGAATTTTATGAATTTTGGTGCTAAAGTCGTAGTTGTTGATGTAATTTTGACGATTTGATTGCACGAGCAAGTCCGTATAATATTTTTAGACTTGTGTGCATGTTTTATTTGGAGCCCCGAGGACTCGGGTGAGTTTTTGATAGGCCACGAAGTGAGTTTGGACTTAGAAAATTTCTGATTTACATCTGGTATTGTTGCAGGCTCTGATCTCGCAATTTCGATATCAGGCTTCGCAATTGCGAGCCTGTCAGGCTTGGAAATTGCGAGGGGGCTGATCGCAATTGCGATGAATGCCCTGGCCAGCCTTGTTGCCCATTTGCGAGCTTTTCTTCGGAAATGTGAAGGTCCCAATAGTCGCAAATGCGACCTTATTGTCGCAAATGCGAAGGGAGCAGAAATTCCTAGGGTACGTAATTGCAAACACCTAATCGCAATTGCGATTAGTGCGACCTGTAAGTGGGATCTTAGACGGGATCTTCATATTGCAATTTTCCCAAATCCTAAACATCGTTTGGCGGATTTTTGATAGAGTCAATGATTTCTCACTCATCTTCTTTAATCTAATTCTTCTTTTTACATAATTTCACTTCAAAATCTAGGATTTTCCACGGGGAATTGGGTATTTTTGGGTAGAAGTTAGGATTTTCAAATATTGGGGGTTTGAACCTCAAATTGAGGTCCTATTCAAAACTAATTATATATTTGAGTTCGTGGGTGATCGAATTTTCTTCGAATATCAGGTTTTGGCAAAGCGGGCCCGGGGTCGGTTTTTGACTTTTGGGAAAAACCTTAGAAAACTTATTTTCATGCAATAGAATTGTTTTATTTTGAATTTATTGATGTTAATAAATACTCCCTCCGTTTCAATTTATGTGAACCTATTTCCTTTTTAGTCCGTGCCAAAAAGAATGACCTCTTTCCTTATTTGAAAACAATTTACCTTTATGCAATGGTTTATAGCCACACAAAATAAAGGTGCTCCATTTTACACCACAAGATCAAAAGTCTTCTCTCTTTTCTTAAACTCTGTGCCCAGTCAAATGGGTTCACATAAATTGAAACGGAGGGAGTAAATTATTACTACATACAATGGATTGGAAGTGAAAAAAGAGGTAAAACGGTAATTGAGGCTTGACTTTTGTCCGTAAAATTGAGGTAAGTGTTTGGTCTAACTCGGTACGGGCATTACGAGTTTTTAGTGATATCATTTGGGTTGAAAAATGACCTAGAAGCATTCATGGATCTGATGAACCGAGTTTCCACGCCGTATCTAGATTCCTTCGTGATTGTCTTCATTGATGATATTTTGATCTACTCCCGTAGCCGAGAGGAGCGTGAGCAGTATCTTCGAGTCGTTCTTCAGACTCTAAGAGACAGACAATTGTATGCTAAGTTCGAAGTGCGAGTTTTGGTTGAGTTCAGTTGAATTCTTGGGCCACGTCGTATTAACAAAGGGTATTCAGGTGGATCCGAAGAAGGTAGAGGCAGTCAAGGACTGACCTCGACCGATATCAGCTACAGAGATCCAGAGTTTCTTGGGTTTGGCGGGGTATTACCGTTGGTTTGTGGAGGGGTATTCATCTATAGCATCCTGATTACCAGGTTGACCCAGAAGGGTGGCCAGATTAAATGGTCGAACGAGTGTGAGGTGAGTTTTCAGAAGCTCAAGACAGCTTTGACTACGTCATTGGTATTGGTTTTGCCCACAAGTTTAGGGCCATATACAGTATATTGTGACGCATCTCATAGTGGACTTATGCGATGTTGATGCAGAATGGAAAGGTTATTGTGTATGCTTCATGGCAGTTGAAGATTCACGAGAAAAATTATCCAGTTCATGATTTGGATCTAGAAACCATTGTTCATGCATTGAAGAATTGGAGGCATTATTTATATGGCGTGTCGTGTGAGATATTCACATATCACAAGAGTCTACAGTATTTGTTCAAGTAGAAGGAGCTAAATTTGAGGTAGAGATGGTGGTTGGAGCTATTGAAAAAGTATGATATCACTATCTTGAATCATCAAAGGAAGGCCAATGTGGTGGCCGATGATTTGAGTAGGAAGTCAGCCAGTATGGGCAGTCTTACGTATATTCCAATCAATAAGAGACCGCTTTCTTTGGATGTTCAGGCTTTAGCCAATCAGTTCGTGATGTTGGATGTATGTGATCCTAACCGTGTTTTAGCTTGCACAGTTGCTCTCTTCATTATTTGAGCGTATCAAGGATTGGCAGTATGATGACCCTCATTTGCTTGTGCTTAGGGACATAGTGCGGCACTGTGGTGCCAAGCAGGTTACAGTTAGAGATGGAGTTTTGAGGATGCAGGGTCGAGTTTGTAAGCCTAATGTGGATGGACTTCGAGAGTTGACTCTACAAGAGGCCCATAGTTCCCGATATTCTATTCATCTGGGCGCCCCTAAGATGTATTAGGACTTGCGGCAGCATTATTTGTGGAGGAGGATGAAAAGGGATAATATTGCCTATGTAGCTCAGTGTTTGAACTGTCAGCATGTAAAGTACGAGCCTTAGACACCTAGTGGTTTGCTTCAGCAGATTGTGATTCCTGAGTGGAAGTGGGAGCGTATCACTATGGACTTCGTTGTTGGACTCCCACAGACTCAAAGAAGTTCGATGCGGTATGGGTTATTGTTGATAGGTTGACTAAGTCGGTGCATTTCATTCCTGTGGCAGTGTCCTATTCTTTAGAGAGGTTAGTTGAGACCAATATCTAGGAGATTGTTCGTCATCATGGTGTGCCCGTGTATATTATTTATGGCCGAGTAGTACAGCGTGAGTTGGGTACCCGGGTCGAGTTGAGCACAATATTTCATCCTTAGACGGACGGAAAGTTCGAGCGTACTATTCAAATTTTAGAGAATATGCTCCGAGCATGTGTTATTGACTTTGGGGGGTTTGTGGGATCAGTTTTTGCCTTTAGCTGAGTTTTCCTACAATAATAATTACCAGTCGAGCATCCCGATGGCTCTCTATGAGGCATTATATGGTGCGCGGTGTTGGTCGCCAATTGGGTAGTTTAAGCCGGGGGAGGCTCGTTTATTGGGTACGAATTTGGTACAAGATGCTTTGGACAAGGTTAAGATCATCCAAGATGGCTTCGTACAACTCTGTCTAGATAAAAAAAGTTATGCCGACTATAAGGTTCGTGATGTGGCATTCATGGTCGGAGAGTGAGTGTTGCTTCGGGTGTCGCCCATGAAGGACGTGATGAGATTTGAAAAGAAGGGCAAGTTAAGCCCTAGGTTAATCGCTCATTTTGAGATTCTTGATCGAGTGGGAGAGGTGGTTTACAGACTTGCGTTTCCGTCGAGTTTATCAACTGTGCATCCGGTGCTTCATGTGTCCATGCTTCGGAAGTATCACAGCGATACATCCCACGTGTTAGACTTCACCACTTTCCAGTTGGACAAGGACTTGACCTACGAGGAGGAGCCGATAGGTATTCTAGACCGGTAGGTTTGTCAGTTGAGATCGAAGAATTTTCCTTCAGTTCGTGTGCAGTGGGGAGGTCAGCCTGTTGAAGCAGCGATTTCGAAGTCCGAGTTTGATATGCGGAGCCTATATAACCATAATTTTCTCTACTCGGGTACTTTTCTATGTCTTTTGGAGGATGAACGGTTATTTTAGAGGTGGAGAATGTGATGATACAAAAGATCATCTCGTGTCTGAGGCCTTAAAAATCTCTTTTTATTTTATCTCGATTTGCGTGCGCAGTCCAGGCATATATCTGGAAAGCCTTTATGTGATGATTTGAGATAAATGCTAAGTTTTGCCTTTAAAATGAATTAAGTTGACTTCGATCAATATTTTGGTAAAATGGACCCAAACCCGTATTCCGACGGTCCCGTAGGGTCCATAGTAAAATATGGGACTTGGGCGTATGTCCGGAACCAAAAGTACAAGGCCCCTAGCTCGAGAAAAGAATTTTTAAAGAAAATTGTTTGCTGGAAAATATAAGCATTTGTAGAAATGAAATACTGTGTAATCCTGATGATATCGGGCACGTATTTTGGTTTCGGAGCCCGGTACATGTTTAAAACTAGTATTTAAGTTTAATATGTGAAATTTGGTATGAATCGGAGTTGATTTGGCCTAAATCGGACCCATAGTTGAGAAAATGGAAATTTCAATATTCTTGAGAACTTTATTAATTTTTGTGCTAAATTCGTAGTTTTTGATGTTATTTTGATGATTTGATTGCACAAGCAAGTCCGTAGATGCTTTTAGACTTACGTGCATGTTTGGTTTGAAGCCCCGAAGACTCGGGTGAGTTTTGGATAGGCCACAGGGTGAGTTTGGACTTTGAAAATTTCTGATTTGCATCTGGTATTGTTGCAGGCTCTGATCCCGCAATGGCGAGATCAGGCCTTGCAATTGCGAGCATATCAGGCTTGGTAATTGCGAGGGGCCTGATCGCAATTGCGATGAATGCCCTGGCCACCCTTGTTCGCATTTGCAAGCTTTTCTTCGCAAATGCGGCCTCAATAGTCGCAAATGCGCAGGGAGAAGAAATTCCTAGGGTTCACAATTGCAAACCCATGATCGCAATTGCGATAACTACTACCTATAAGTGGGATTTCAGACGGGATCTTCATCATTTTGCAATTTTCCTAAATCCTAAATATTCTTAGGCTATTTTTCAAGGACTCAAACTTCTCCAAATCATAAGTAAGTGATTTGTATCTTATCTTCTTCAATCTAATTCATCTTTTTACATAATTTTACTTCAAAATCTATGGTTTTCCACGGGTAATTGGGTGTTTTTGGGTAGAAGTTAGGATATTCGAATTTTGGGGATTTGCACCTCAAATTGAGGTACGATTTCGAAACTAATTACATATTTGAGTTTGTGGGTGAATGGTGATCGAATTTTGGGTTGAACTTTGGGTTTTGACCAAGTGGGCCCGGGGTCAGTTTTTGACTTTTTGGGGAAAATATTGGAAAACCTATTTTCATGCATTGGGATTGATTTATTTACCATTTATTGATGTTAGTAAGTAAATTATGACTAGATACAAGGGATTGGAAGTGAAAAAAGAGGTAAAGCGGTAATTGAGGCTTGATTTTTGTTCGTGAAATTGAGGTAAGTGTTTGGTCTAACCTTAGCTTGAGAGAATATGATTTGTGGTCTTAATTGCTATGTGCTAGTGTTGAGTACGACGTATATGCATGGTGACGAGTATCTATACGTTGGTATCTAGCATGCCTGTGAGTCTTATACCTTGATTGTTGTGACTCTATTGTGTATTTTCCATGCTTATGTTGATGATTATAAATGTTAAATATGATTCATGCTAAATCCTTGATATTGATCATTGTTGAGTATTGGATCAAGTTGGGAATTGTTTTGTGAAGTAAATGTTGGAACGAAATTTATTATAGATGATTCCCTTGTCGGGATGTTATTGTTCATGTTGTTGATTCTCTTGCCGGGATGTTAGTATTTAGTTTGTTGATTCCCTTGTCGGGATGTATTGTTTCTAATATTTGAGTGAGGAAGAGTGTAAAGCATGAAGGGTTATGTCGTGCATGATATCGTGAGTGAGTGTTAAAGCACGAAGGGTGACGACGTGCCGATATTGTGAGTGTTAATGCACAAAGGGTGATGTCGTGCCATGATTATGAGAGTTAAAGCACATATGGTGATGTTGTGCCAATATTGTGAGAGTTAATGCACGAAGGATAATGTCGTGCCATGATTATGAGAGTTAATGCACGAAGGGTGTTGTCGTGCCGGTTCTGTTGATTCTTAGGTAAGGACGAGAGTAAAAGAACGAAGAGTGATGCCCACATGTTACTATTTTCCATATACCTATTGATATCATTATGGTGTTCTTTATGCTTCTTTACTGAATTTTTGTTAAGTATTTGATATTCCCCACATCATGCTTCCCTTCCCGTCTTTATATGTTATTTCCTATTTTTATTATCCGTTTGTATATGATTTAACTGCACAAGTTTATATGGTTGTCATGTCCTAGCCTCGTCACTACTTCGCCGAGGTTAGACTCAACATTTACCAGTCCACGGGGTTAGTTGTACTGATACTGTACTCTGCACTTTCTGTGCATATTTTGTTGCTGGACCTCATGAGTTGATCGTGGGTTGCTTCTTTCAGTCCATAGGATACCCGAGGTAGATCTGCCGGCGTTTGTAGACTCTGGAGTCCCCTTCCTTATGTTTTTGATGTATTGTCTCTTTTCATTTCAATAAAAGTTGTACTTTTCTTTCTAGACCAATGTTTGTAAACATTCATAGATGTTCGTAAAATTGTGATACCAGATTCTTAGGTAGACATGTACTGGAGTATTGATTTTGTTATAACATTTTCGCGCTTTATATCTGCTTAATTTTAGTTAATGTTTATATCTATTTGGGTTGATTGCTAATGTGTTAAAATCATAATAGTTGGCTTGCCTAATTTTAACGAGTAGGCTCATTACGACTCCCGAGGGCGTAAAATTCGGACCGTGACACCTCCCCACACCCCCACTCATGTCTTGTACATATAGTTGAAAGAACACATTTAATTCTTTAATAAATCCAACACCTTGTTGTAGAGAATAAAATTTAATATCTTAAACCTTGTTTGTGTAAATTAGAATTATAGGATGTAGTTGTTTGCCTATTAGTTTCTTATTTGCGAAATTTTATTGCAATCTTGTTTATATTATAATAAGATGATTTTTCATTAATGCAACACTTTTTTTTTTTATTCTATTGTAAGGTGAATATAAATAAGGGCTTATTCAATTAGAGTCTAGCATAAAGCATAACCATAGTTAAACCTAAAAATTACCCATTACATTAGATAATATTTTAACCAAAACTCCTAGAATTAATCAGTCAGCCGAGAGTAATACATCATGAATAAATTACATACAAAATTTAGTACAAACTATACGGTACACACCACTAAGAATGCAATGATGAGGTTTTACTATGAAGGGCAATATAATTTGGGGGAGGGGGGGGGGGGGCGGTGGGAGACATTGAATAGTTTAAGAAGATTTTAGGATATTAACTCAAAACTAATATGATATCTAGAAAATAGAAAAATAATTTGTGACAACCAGTGGCGGACGGAGGATTTATAGCAAGGGTGTTCAAAAATTTTGAAATGCAAGTCATGGGAATCGAACCCGTGATCCTTTACTAATTTTGAACACCCTTGACCACTGAGCCAAGCATTAGCTTTGTGTCAAAGGTGTTCAAAACTTAATATATAGAGATAAAAAATAGATTTTTCCTTATATAAACAGTGTAATTTTTCGGCGAACGGTGTTCGGGTGAACACCCTTGCGCCCCCCTGCGTCCGCCCCTGGTGACAACCAATTAAAATTATAATGAGAGTAAAAGAAATACAATATTATCCATGTATATAACATAAATCCGTTCCAAAATTGACAATAGAGTAGACGACATGTCCAAAAACCCAGAAAGAAGCATGCCTTTCTGTCTTTCGTCCAAGTCTGAACAATTATTGGTATTATTTTGTACAAATGATTACTCAATAATCTGAAGATAGAGATGAGTGGTTGAGCAGTTAGTTGGCTTTGTTTGTTTACAATCTTCTTTATCCAGCAGCTCACCAGAACACGACCCCAGGGGCGGAGGGAGAGTATAATTACGGTTCGGCCGAATCCAATAGCTTTCGTTCGAATTATGTATTTATCTTAAAAAATTCATTGAATATGTATAAATTAGAACCCAATAACTTAAAAAATTTTAAATTCTGAACCCATAAATTTTAAATTCTGACTCCGCTTATGCACGACCCCATCTCGCTCCTAAACAAAAATAAAAGGAAATAAAACCAAAAAAAGGGAAGGAAAACGAACTCCTAACGGCTACATTTCACTTACGCGCCAATTTCTGCATGTTTTCGTAAAAATGGCGTAAGAATTGGTCTCAACCGAAAACACAAAGACAAAACTGAAAAAGAAAAAAGAAAAAGCAGATGATGATTCTTTTTGGACCCACAAACACAACCCATACAAATGTTGTACTATCTAATGTTTCTCTTTCTCCTTTCTCTGTTGTTCCTTTGCTTTCGCACCTCTCCGCACCAACTCTAATTTCTTGGCTTTCAAATAAAAATCCCCTCTCCGCATATCTCGCAAAATTGAAATTCCCCAAATGATGAATAGAATTTCCTCCTCCGCAAATCTTTGAACTCTTTTCCAAATGAACAATCTTTTTACGCAGACCCAATGAGCTAATGTAGAGACCCTTTTTTTAAAACTATTTTCAACTCCCTTTGACCCATTTTCTCTATCCGGGTTATGGGTCATGGGTTGCGTCAGCTCCAAGCAAGCCACGTCCCATTCCCCGGCCCACGATTCATCGTCGGTGACTGTTGTAGACAATGGCGATCATTTATTGCATATAAAAGCAGCTGGGTTTGCCCCATTGGAGAAGATCAAAGAGGAGCCTGATAAAGAAGGGGTGGATAATTCTGTCCACCGTAGCCGATTTTCCGGGAATTTGAGGAGAACCTCCTCCTCTTCCAAAAAAGGGGCTAATTCTGAAAAAAGGGCTACTTTTAGCATTAAATTTGGGAGGTTAAATGAAGGTGAACATTTGGCCGCCGGTTGGCCAGCTTGGCTTACTGCCGTTGCTGGTGAAGCCATTGATGGATGGATGCCTCTTCGATCAAACATGTTCCAGAAATTGGAAAAGGTAAATCAATAGCTTCAATGGAAAGGAGCAATCGGCCATGCCATAAAAACAAAAAAAACAAAAAAACAAAATTTCCCGTATTATATGTTGGGCAATGTTTACATTCCCTAAATGCTACTATATTTACACCCCTCCCCCCTTCCCCCCCCCAATTTTTTCTGTTGCTGTTGTTTTTGAATAAGTTTAAATTGAATTTTTTTTGGACTGAAGGTAGTTGTTCTTTGTTGTTATTTTATGATCCTTCTTTTGTTATGTGGTCAACTTCCCACCTTTTTGAAGGTTTTGAAAGTTAAAAAAACTAGCACAAATCCTAGTTGAACTTGCAAATTTAGCTTCATTGGATATATTAAGAAGTGCAAATAGTTTTTGATAATTTTTCATCATAAGCATTTGTATTCATGTTTGTGTATGCAGCATAAAAGAGTTATCCTTTCAGTATCTTCAAGCAACTCTGGCATATGCTAATTATATTTTAGGTATTAGTTCAAGTCATTGTCTCCTACTTTACTGCAATCAATCATGTAAGGAAGCTAATTATTCAGCTCTAAGAAATAATGATGAAATCTTAGGCATCACTAATGAAGTTAGACTGCTAGATAGCCATCTTGCGGTAAAAGGAATACAACCCCCGGGAAGAAACTATCTAGAAAAAATTGATTCTTGTACTTATTGATAAGAACCTCAAGGAATAGACCTATTCTTTTTTGCATAAATAGTAATGAACGACTCGCATTTATTTCAAGACTATAAATTACTCAGCATCGTCGTACTTTGACTATTTTTACGCTGGTGTCATCCTATCATTATCCTCCTCCTTTACTTGAGTTTAGGATTTGGTGTGTTTTCAAACTCACATAGGTAAGTTTATCTAGTATTGGGAGAAGGAGCAGTAGGATACGGAGGATTCTTATGGTCAATGTTAAATAATTCGGGAAGGCATGGTAGATTAATTGAAACTTCGTGACTTTTCCATCGAGGTGATTTTGGAAGAATAATTTTCTGAGAGAAATGCTGTGCCACCTCATGCTTTCTCATCAGTTCCTCCTCAATCTTCAGCGTTTAAATTTGATTATATGTTACCTCTGGAGAAAGAAAAACTTATAGTCAGAGTTGTTAAATCTTAAAGAAAATCGGAGAGAGAGAGAGAGATTCGACTCTGAATTGGGATTTAGGTAATATGGTTTATATTGAGGGGTTTTACTACATATTTAGACTTGACTGTCTAGTTTGAGATTAGCTTTGTCACTGGCATTAGGACTGTTAGTTTGTAATTATATATCACCACCCTACTAATGTAAATTATTTTCTTCTTACGAGGATTTTTTCTGCTTTCAACATCTATAGATTGGACAAGGTACATATAGCAGTGTTTACCGAGCACGTGATATCGAAAGTGGTAAAATGGTCGCCCTAAAGAAGGTGCGATTTGACAATTTCCAACCAGATAGTGTCAGATTTATGGCACGAGAAATTGCAATTCTCCGCAAACTTGACCATCCAAACATCATGAAGCTGGAAGGGATAATCACTTCTCGGTTATCATGTAGCATCTACCTTGTATTTGAATATATGGAACATGACCTCTCTGGATTATTATCATGTCCTGACATCAAATTTACTGATTCACAGGTTTGTTCATCTTTGACGATGTCTCTCTAGCATTAATTTGGTGTTAAGATCACTGTTTGTGTCTATCTCTTGTCTTGCAAGAAGGAAAAGAAAAAGAAAAAATAGAATTGTAAGAAGATTCGGTTTGTTTATCTCTGAATTTCTATTTTGCATGGAAGTAGATCAAATGCTACATGCAGCAGCTACTGAGTGGACTAGAGCACTGCCATTCACGAGGAATAATGCATCGGGATATTAAAGTTTCCAACATTTTGGTAAACAATGAAGGAATTCTGAAAATAGCAGATTTTGGTCTTGCAAATTTCCTTAGTTCAAGGCACAAGCAACCACTGACCAGTCGTGTGGTTACATTATGGTATCGACCTCCTGAACTTCTGTTGGGATCAACAAATTATGGGGTCACTGTGGATTTGTGGAGTGTTGGTTGTGTTTTTGCAGAACTCTTTTTTGGAAGGCCTCTTCTGAAAGGGAGGACCGAGGTCAGTAGGTTTAAAAATTCTTCTTGAATTTGATAATATTTCTTGCACAACTCTGTGAACAGGTTTCAAAATGGGACATGATTGACAAATAATTTTATATTAATATGACTGAAATCTCCCAAAATGATACGAAGTGATTAAATAGTTTTCCTATATCGAATGCCTTGTAATATCTCTGTTTCTGGTCAATTGTGAAAAGTTTCTGTTTTTGTTTATACTTCAGGTTGAGCAACTGCACAAAATTTTCAAACTCTGTGGTACTCCAGCTGATGATTACTGGAAAAAGTCTAAACTTCCACTCGCAACTATGTTTAAGCCCAAGCAACCATATGACAGTACCCTTCGAGATAGATGTAAAGAATTACCAAAAACTGCTGTGAACCTTATTGAAACACTTCTTTCAATAGATCCTTTTAAACGTGGAACTGCTTCATCTGCTCTAAATTCTGAGGTAAGCTTTAACAAAGACAGCAGTATATGAGTTTTTATCTCACTGGAAAATGTCCATTTTGACCGAGGCACCTTATTCTTTTTATTTTTTCTTTTAGTATTATGTTCCTCTTGGTATTAATGAAGTTTCTCTTTGAGTATTTTCAGTTTAGTTCTTAAGCATATTTTGACCTGGTTTTTAATTGCTAACTTCCTGGTTCAACATTCACCTTTCTTTAGTATTTCAATACAAAGCCTTATGCTTGTGACCCGTCAAGCCTGCCTAAGTACCCACCGAACAAGGAAATTGATGCAAAGTTCCGAGAAGATGCGCGAAGGTGAATTCCTTTATTATTATTATTATTATTATTATTATTATTATTCATAGAAAGTATTTTACTGCATGTGGTTCCACAAAATCATTGCGTAGTCCATAGATGGGACAGAAAGACAATAAAGGCCAGATAACATGCTCTAGTCGATAAAAGAAAAGAATAAAAAGAACATGCTATTTGAGCCGAGGGTCTATTGGAAACAGCCTCTCTACCTGAATTAGGCAGGGGTAAGGTCCGCGTACAGACTACCCTCCCCCAGACCCCACTTGGGGTCAAACTGGATTTTTTGTTGTTATATTTGTCTGTCACTCACTGCTTTGAGCATTAGTTCAATGCTGTAGTTCAAAGTTATCTCGACAAACCTAACCAAACATATCATTAACGGCCTTTGAGTGAGTTAGCTAGATCTAATGAATTAAAATTGTACATCTCATCCATCTCCTGTTTTTAGTAACCCTGCACCTTTCATGACTTTGCATTTCTCTTACCATCTTTAAAAGCTTAATTTGAAGGAGTGTTTCATTTTCAGAAAAAGAGCCAGTTCCACTGCACAAGCATCTGAAACTTCAAGAAATTCAAGAAAAGCCCGGAAAGCTCTCCAAGAACCAAGCAGTTTCTGCAAAGTGGTTCCATCAGAGGTTTCAGTCTCATCTCACAGACACTCATTCACATTTCCTCTTTGATGGTATATTGAGAAAGTCGTCTTTGTACTTTTGAAGGAAGTTGAGGCCAATGTTCATGGTTCTCGTAGAAACCACGGCGGTAGTGTCCATATTTCTAAAGGAAGGCGAGCTACCGTCTCACGGATATCAATGAAACCACTGTATGACACGGTGTCAGAAGTTTCTCAAATGACTGATGAATCTCAAGGGGACAGCACCATTCTTTCTGTCCCCGTGCAAATGCCAGAATCGAGTGGTTTTGCATGGGCCAAAAAAGGAAAGCTGGATTCCGCAACGACAAGGCTATATCCACCTGCCAATTCAACAAGTCAAAAGTTAAGTGCCGTAGATCCTTCTGGTGTACTGCACGCTGAGGATACCTGGGACTCAAACATGCAGGATAATTATGAGCTTTTAAGTAGGGCCCACACTTTCAAACATTCTATCCATAGGCAACATGGTCATCATGAACGATCAGATTCATTTGACTCGTGTGATCAGGAAACGTCAGTGGTAAGTATCCTTCCTCGAACTTAGCAACTTCAAATAAGTGGTGCTGACTAAATCTTTTTGTCTTTGCTTCTTAATGCCCATAGGGTGGGTTGTCTTCTATTTTTTTTGCAACTTTTAGTATTTTCATTTTTTGACATCCACATGTAAAATATGCTTAGTGAAATTATCTTTTCGTCAACTTTTGTATACATCTTGGTGTTATGGTCTGTGATCTCTCTGAAATGGACCAGGATTACAATGGCCAACAAGGAAGGGTTGCGTACTCGGGGCCCTTGTTATGTCAGTCCCTGAAGTTCGATACCAAGCAGGATAGTCAATCTCGAAAAGCTGGTCATAGGTCCCGGTTTTATAGAGGTAAATTAAACCCTGCATCTGGAAAATTCTCTTTATAAATGTCGAGAAACTATTTTCCGTTGCATCAACTAGACATTTTCCGGTCACCTACTATAATAGAATATTGCTTCCATAGAACTTGCCTCTCTACATACACACTACCCTCCCCAAACCCCACTTGTGGGATTATATTGGGTTTGTTGTTGTTGTTACTTTCTGTAGCACTTATACCAGGTTTGTTTTTTGTTGCTGCAGATTTATAAATGGAATGATCGGACATGCCTTAACTAGTGAATTTTGAGGGTAGACTGACTTTGTAGCTCTCTCTTATACTCCTCCTTGGATTATCTGTTTCGTGCTCACAAGTTGATTGACAGTTGAGCAATACGATCTCCGGGTCCCATTTTTATATCGTCTCCCGAAACACCTGCTCAGCGCGTGTACACGCATTGTGGTTTTTTAGCTGTACTCTGATCCATGCAGTTATTTTTCTCACAAATCTTAGGGGGATCGGGCGAAAAAATCATGCATAAGAAAATATTAGTGCAAAGTTCACATCATAGAGATCAAAGGAACAGCCTGAATATTGTTGCTCAGAGTGGTTTGCTAATTTGGAGATTTGATTAACAGGTTGGAAAATATTAACATGCTCCCCTATTAGTATCCAACCTGATTTTATAATTCTCCTCGTTTTTCTTTTAACTTTTCCTTTTATTCCTTTTTTTTTTACACGTTTACCTCATTTATTATTAGCTTTCACGTTATTTTTGTTCTTTATTTTTTATCTTGTGTATAGATGCATTGGGCTTAGAGGGAATGTTATATAATTTGTTTATATTCTATGCGATCTCTGTACATATGCATACTCTAAAGAAGAATATGAAAAAATTGTGTAACAAAAAAAACCGATGTTTATAAACCTCTTACACATTTTTCTTTTGAAACTTACACGCATTATATGTGAATATGTAATTATTTATTGTTTAATTTGTAATACTCTAACAAGCAGTTTTAGCAAATTCGTTATTTTGGATTTTGGGGAAGTTCTAGTTCAACCTAACGATCTACTGCATTTTATTTATTTATTTATCTGTTTAATTCCCATGATTTTTCGTTTTCTTTGATAGATGAGTTCCAATTGAAAACCAGAACAATAAAAAGCAGAGGTTATCCAATAATATAAAAAAATTGGAAGATCTTGTTGTTTACCCTTAAAATTAGATAACAATTAAACTCATAAGTAGTTTAAGGATATGCGATTTCACTTGGCACAAAGGAGAAGTATGAGAACTAATGTTAGAAATTAGCCGTAAAATAAAGCAAAACCAATATAATGAACGGCTATGGCCTTCGAGCTAGATCGCCCTCGAACCAACAGAATGAGCTAATAAAAGTATGAATTGAACAAAAGAGCTTAAGAGAGAAAATGTGATATATTGCTTTGTTATACGTGAATTTAGACCTTATAAAATAATCAAAATCCTCTTTATATAGTAGAGGAATTCTACTAGTGGTATAATTTTAAATACAGAAGGAAATTCCATGATTGGCAAAATGCCCAGTCTTGACTTGATGTGTGCCGAGATTCCGCCACGATCCTTGCCCGATCACGGATATCTCGACTTCATATTATTCGGTTTAGCAAGCTTTCTTCGATCATACTCGGTCCTTATCTCGCTTCAGTCTTGATCATGGTTGGTCTTGATCTTGACCGATCATCGACTCACGAGCATAACGATCCATCTGTGTGCCATGGTCCGATACAATACGAGGTCGGGCCTTGGTCTGCCATTCTGGTTTCTATTAGCCATGCAAAGTTAGCGAGGCCCGACTTTGACTATATACAGGTAGTCTCCTCGTTTTTTGGAGTGTAATGACAAGAAACGAATTGAGTCTTCGAACTTCCCCTCGATTTACCATGACGTAAGCATTGTGATGCAAGCGACTGAAATGTCCCATCGGTTAAATTTCCTAGGCATTGAATGGCGTCAGTCAACGATCGACCACTACCCGTATTCAACCGTCGTTGCGAAACCAATAAATAGCCACCTTCTTTATTCTTTCAAACTTTACTTTCAATTTCCTTTATCTTAATCCCCACAGTTCTTTGCCTTCTCCAGATCTTTGTGTTTTCAATTTCCTGGGTTTCTTTACTTGTTTCTTCACAAAACATCCAAGCATTCCTTCTCCGTTTTGTTTTTCCCCATCTACAAAATGGCTAAGACCTCAAAAACTGTCGCACACAAGGAAAACGCTTCCTCATCAAAGCCCGTCTGTGCCGCAGCCGTGGTAGAGCATCCCCTTGAGGACTTCGTTCCGACAAAGTGCGTCACTACTGTTGATTTTAAGGTGGAGAATACACCCACGACACTGGTTTGATGCAAACAGATGTCGAGGTACATATCTACGATTGTAGAAGATCTCCTCGGGAAGGTGAAAGAGGAGTGCAACTAGGAAGGCAAAGGTGTAATAGTTCCTACCCCCGAGGAATCCATCATAACTCACGTGGAGAGGTATCTAACTATTTGTACTTACCCCTTCATGGTAGGTCCCTTAGAACATATCATTAGCGCCTTTTGCAAGAGGTACGATGTCACTCTTGGCCAAATTTACCCATCATTTTGAAGGATCGTGATCCTCTTTTGATTTTTTGTAAGCAAGATCAAGGGGCACCCCTTTAGATTCGATCACCGCATGCGTCTCTACATCCCCTGGCTTTATCGTGGTGGTATGATCAAACTTTAACGCCGAGCCACAAAACCCCCATTCTCGATGATAGACGAGACTCGAGGCCGAGGTAGGATGGGCATATTTGTCCGAATAAAGACTTCGAACTTAATCTCTGCCGAAGACATGTTGTTCCCTGAAAAATGGAACATGAATCATAAATATTGCCTCACCTTGAGTATCTAACTTTGCCGTTTTGATTTTATCTTCCTTCTTCATCTTAGCCTTTATGTTGTAGTTGTGGTCGTTGTTCCAGATGTGATCCCTAATCTCGAGAAATGGGTCAGGAGCCTGGTGTCATAGAGGTCATACTTCGAGCGTGCTTGGTTGGAAATATCAAAGGGCCAATGAGAGGCCCGTAACCATGGTAATCTTCTCTTCTGAGAATGGTTTTCATTTGCAATTCGTATTGTATTTACTCATCTTTTTACTTTGTAGGCCTAGGGAAGGATGTGCTGATGAGGCCCCCTTCAGGTGACGAAGAAAACCTTCCCAACTGTCTGCTTCAAAATAGAAGAAAGAGCAGAAAATGTGATAGGCTTCAAGCTCCAAAAA
>JASVEL010002367.1:0-126356 GCA_032618575.1 Nicotiana noctiflora | reverse complement strand
CTTGCCTGTCTAGAATGGCTACTGGCTCCTCAACATAAGAAAGATCCTTGTCTAGCTGAACAGATGTGAAATCCAACACGTGCGACGGGTCACCATGATATCTCCGGAGCATGGAGACATGAAATACGGGGTGAACTCCGGCTAGGCCGGGAGGTAAGGCCAACTCATAAGCAACCTCCCCAACACGCCTCAAAATCTCAAAAGGGCCAATAAATCTAGGACTCGGCCTTCCCTTTCTTCCCAAACCTCATAACGCCCTTCATGGGCGAGACTCGCCGAGAACTCGCTCACCCACCATAAAGCCACATCGCGAACCTTCCCTGTCCGCATAACTCTTCTCACGAGACTGTGCCGCACGAAGCTCCGTCCCGAATCACCTCGACCTTATCCATAGCCTCCTGGAACTATATCAGTACCTAGTAACCCGGCCTCGCCCGCTCAAACCAACCCACGGGAGACCCGCACCTCCTACCATATAGGGCCTCGTACGGTGCCATTTGAATACTAGACTGGTAGCTGTTGTTATAAGCAAACTCCGCCAGTGGTGGCAAGAAGTGATCCCATGAACCTCCAAACTCAATCACGCACGCACGGAGCATATCCTCCAAAATCCGAATAGCGCGCCGGACCGCCCATCTGTCCGGGGGTGAAATGTCGTGCTCGGGCTCCACCCGAGTACCTAACTCCCGCCGTACAGCTCTCCGTAACCGTGAAGTGAACCGAGTGCCTCTATCCGAAATGATAGAAACCGGAATACCATGCACCGAACTATCTCCTCGATATAGATCTCCGCCGCTCGCTCGACGAATAAGAGTGCTCACCGGTATAAAACGGGCGGACTTGGTCAGCCGATCCACAATAACCCAAATAGAATCAAACTTCCTAATAGTCCGTGGAAGCCCGGATACAAAGTCCATGGTGATGCGCTCCCATTTCCACTCCGGAATCTCAATCCGCTGCATCAATCCACCCGGGCGCTGATGCTCATACTTCACCTGCTGGCAGTCGAGGCATCTAGAAACATAATCAACTATATCCCTCTTCATCCGCCTCCACCAGTAATGCTGTTTCAAGTCCTGATACATCTTCGCGGCACCCGGATGGATGGAATACCGCGAACTACGGGCCTCTGCTAGAATCAGCTCTCGAAGATCATCTACATTGGGCACACAGATACGCCCCTGCATCCTCATGACTCCATCATCCCCGATGGTAACATCCCGAGCATCACCACGCCGAACTCTATCCTGAAGGACAAGCAAATGAGGGTCGTCGAACTGACGCCCCCCGATGCGGTCAAATAGAGAAGACCGAGAAACCACACAAGCTAGAACCCGGCTGGGCTCCGAAAGATCCAGTCTTACCAACTGCCTGGCCAAAGCCTGAACATCCATCGCCATAGGCCTCTCCGAAGCCGGTAGATATGCCAAACTCCCCAAACTCTCTGCCCGACGACTCAAGGCATCAGCAACCACATTAGCCTTGCCCGGATGATAGAGAATAGTAATATCATAGTCCTTCGGTAGTTCCAACCATCTCCTCTGACGCATATTCAGGTCCTTCTGCTTAAGCAAGTGCTGCAAGCTCCGGTGATCAGTGTAGATCTCAGAAGGAACCCCATATAAATAATGACGCCAAATTTTCAAGGCGTGAACAATGGCAGCTAGCTCCAAATCATGAACGGGGTAATTCTTCTCATGCACCTTCAGTTGTCTCGACGCGTAGGCAATCACCCTACCGTCCTGCATCAATACCGCACCGAGTCCAACTCGCGAGGCATCACAATATACAGTATAGGACCCCGAACCTGTAGGCAACATCAATATAGGGGCCGAAGTCAAAGCTGTCTTGAGCTTCTGAAAGCTCGCCTCACACTCGTCTGTCCACTGAAAAGGGGCACCCTTTTGGGTCAATCTAGTCATAGGTGCTGCAATCGAAGAGAACCCTTCTACAAAACGACGGTAATAGCCCGCCAAACCAAGGAAACTGCGAATCTCAGTAGCGGAGGAGGGTCTGGGCCAACTCTGCACGGCCTCCACCTTCCTCGGATCTACTCGAATACCATCACTCGACACCACGTGGCCCAAAAATGCTACCGAACTCAACCAGAATTCACATTTAGAGAACTTGGCATAAAGCTGCTTCTCCCTCAGAATCTGAAGCACTATCCTCAAATGCTGCTCGTGCTCTTCCCGGCTCCGAGAATATACTAGAATATCATCAATGAAGACAATCACGAACGAGTCCAGATAAGGCCTGAACACACTGTGCATCAAATGCATAAATGCTGCCGGGGCATTAGTCAACCCAAAAGACATCACGAGGAACTCATAGTGACCATACCGGGTCCTGAAGGCAGTCTTCGGGATATCTGGCTCCCGAATCTTCAGCTGGTGATACCCGGAGCGCAAATCAATCTTAGAAAACACATGTGCGCCCTGTAACTGGTCAAATAAATCATCAATACGGGGCAAAGGATACCGGTTCTTCACTGTTACCTTATTCAACTGACTATAGTCAATACACATACGCATAGAACCGTCCTTTTTCTTCACAAACAATACAGGAGCACCCCAAGGCGAAACACTGGGTCGAATAAAACCCTTGCCTAATAACTCCTGTAACTGATCCTTCAACTCCTTTAATTCAGGGAGGAGCCATACGGTACGGTGGAATAGAAATGGGCTGAGTGCCCCGCAACAAGTCAATAGCAAAGTCAATATCTCTGTCGGGCGGCATGCCCGGAAGATCAGCTGGAAATACATCAGCAAAGTCACGTACCACATGAACAGAATCAATAGAGGGAGTGTCAATACCGACGTCCCGCACATAGGCTAGATAAGCAGCACACCCCTTCTCAACCATACGCTGAGCTCTGAGAAAAGAAATAACACGGCTAGGGGTGTGATCTAGAGTACCACTCCACTCAATACGTGGAATGCCTGGCATAGCCACCGTCACGGTCTTGGCGTGACAATCAAGAATAGCATAATGGGGCGACAACCAGTCCATGCCCAGAATAATATTAAAATCGACCATCCCAAGCAGCAATAGATCCGCTCTGGTCTCAAAATCACAAATGGTAATCAAACACGACCGATATACGCGGTCCACAGCCAAAGAATCACCCACCGGAGTGGAAACATAAATGGGGGCACTCAAAGAATCCCGAGGCACACCCATATGAGAAGCAAAGTAAGAAGACACATATGAAAAAGTGGAACCAGGGTCGAATAGAACCGATGCCTCCCTGTGACTAACCATAATAATACCTGTGATAACAGAATTAGAGGCGACAGCTACGGCACAACCAGGAATAGCATAAACTCTAGCCTGGCCCCTCCCTTGAGGGAGGCCTCTATCACCCTAATCCCCACCCCTGGCTGGCTGGGCAGGTGGGGTGGCAGCTTGAGTTGGAACGGTGGCCTGCTAACCCTGTAGAGCATGCTGAGGCTGTGAAGTCTGTGAAGGCACACCCGTCCCGCGCCCGGGGCACTCCCTAACCAGATGACGAGTATCCTCGCACTCGAAACAAGCTCTGGGATGGTGCAACGGATGTGACTGACTGGCCCCGCTCCCGCTGGACTGACCCTTGGAGGTACCTCGCGCAGGAGGCGCACTGGAAACTGGGGGAGCATAGTAAGGATCCTGAGGTGCTGGGGGGAGCTGGAGTACCACCGGCTGCTGGCAATGCTGAATGAACTGGTCGGCCGGAATAACCCCTGCCAAAACGACCGGCTGATGAAGTGCGGGCACCAGAGAAATGGCGCGACTCACGAGACCTCTTGGCCTCTCTCTCTCTCTCCGCTCTCTAGGGAGCATACTCTCGATCCTCTTGGCAATGCTAACTGCCTGCTGATAAGATATATCTGTCTCAAGCTCTCTGGCCATGCTGGATCGGATAGGCGGAACAAGGCCCTCAACAAATCTCCGCACTCGCTCCCGAACCGTGGCTACCAAAGCCGGTGCATGCCTGGCTAGGCGGGTGAAACTGATAGCATACTCCGATACTGACATGGAGCCCTGTCGCAACCGCTCAAACTCTAAGCGCCAAGAATCCCTAAGGCTCGGGGAACAAACTCTCTTAAAAACAGATCTGAAAACTGCGTCCAGGTCAATGAAGCAGACTCCTCTGGACTATCCAACTCATACGTGCGCCACCAATCATAAGCGGCCCCACGACACTGAAAAGCATTGAAGGAAACCCCGCTGGTCTCCACAATCCCCATAGTACGAAGAATACGACGACACTCCTCCAGAAAACCCAATGCATCATCTGAAGCCAACCCACTGAACACTTGAGGGTCATATTTCTTGAACCGCTCCAATCTACGCTGCTCATCCTCAGAGGCAGCTGGCCCTCCTCCGGGCTGTGCTGGGGCAGCAGGAGGCATAACCAAAATCTCTGGAACCTGTCCCACTGGCACTGGCTGCTCAGGTGTAGCGGCTGCGGGAGTCTGGGTCCCTTCCCCGACCTGGGATGTAGCTGCAGTGAGAGGAAGCAACCCTGCCTGAGCCAAAGTGGTATACATACTCATGAACTGGGCCAGGGTCTCCTATAGTGCTGGAGTAGTAGCAGCTGTAGTCGGTGTACCAGGTGCCTGCGCTCCAACCTGATCCACCTGTGGCACCTCAGTGGCAGCGCGCGCGGGTGCTGTGGCTGCACCTCGGGCGCGTCCTCGTCCTCTACCTCGGCCCCGGCCTCTGACGGCAGCAACAGGGGGCGCGGGTACCTGATCATCGCGGTTAGCTCGTGTCCTCACCATCTGTGAGAGAATAGAAAGCAGTAGTTTAGATTTTTTTTATGCCAAAATGTCGCACGACAAGGAATCCAAAAGAAATGAAGAGTTTCCTAAACAGTTACATAGCCCCTCGTAGATAAATACGGACGTCTCCGTATCGATCGACGAGACTCTAAGTAACCGGTCCGTGTCCCGTGACTCCTATGAACCTAGAGCTCGATACCAACTTGTCACGACCCTAGTTCACCAATCGTGAACCTCTCGTGATGGCACCCAGACCCCCACGACTAGGTAAGCCTAACACGTTGCGGAATCTATAAGTTTTAATTACTTAAATAAGAAACAACCGGAAAATAACATAAAAGATATGTAATCCGTGCCACTTGACACATACATCCGTCACACAATAAATAAACACTACCAAGATCCGAAACCCCACGGTAACACAGACTAAAAGAGAAATACAACCGTGGCTCTATGTGTAAAGAGTATCTAACAACGAAATGAAGAAAATGTCAACTAGTAATACTAGAATAGAAGGGAAGCCTCCGGATCCGCGGACGTAGCGGATCATACCTCGAAGTCTCCCAGAAAGCTGCGGAATCACCTAGTACGAGCCTCCTCTGATGTACCCGGATCTGCACAACAAAAGTGTGCAGAAGAGTAGCATGAGTACACCACGGCGGTACTCGGTAAGTGCCAAGCCTAACCTCGATGGAGTAGTGACGAGGTAGGTCAGGGCCCTACTGAGAAACAATAATATAATGATGAAAACAAAATAAACAGTTTAAATGATAATAATTTCCGAAATAACAACATTATGAAAATTACTGCAACCGTCTACGATTAAGCTAACAACAAATAACCAACTCAAATAAACAAATCCAGGATCTGTGGGAATTGAACCCACAGTCCCATTCTCAGTGCCTCTGGGTCTCCGGGAAGCGAACCCGCAGCCCGTAGTCCACATTTCAATAATATCAGGATCTCGGGAATCGAACCCGTAGTCCACATTTCAATAATATCGGGATCTCGGGAATCGAACCCGTAGTCCACATTTCAATAATATCAGGATCTCGGGAATCGAACCCGTAGTCCACATTTCAATAATATCAGGATCTCGGGAATCGAACCCGTAGTCCACATTTCAATAATATCGGGATCTCGGGAATCGAACCCGTAGTCCACATTTCAATAATATCAGGATCTCGGGAATCGAACCCGTAGTCCACATTTCAATAATCTCGGGATCTCGGGAATCGAACCCGTAGTCCATATTTCAATAATCTCGGGATCTCGGGAATCGAACCCGTAGTCCACATTTCGATAATCTCAGGATCTCGGGAATCGAACCCGTAGTCCACATTTCAATAATATCAGGATCTCGGGAATCGAACCCGTAGTCCATATTTCAATAATATCAGGATCTCGGGAATCGAACCCATAGTCCACATTTCAATAATATCAGGATCTCGGGAATCGAACCCGTAGTCCATATTTCAATAATCTCAGGATCTCGGGAATCGAACCCGTAGTCCATATTTCAATAATCTCGGGATCTCGGGAATCGAACCCGTAGTCCATATTTCATTATCACTCCGGGTCTTTGGGAATCGAACCCACAGCCCTGGGATCTCCGGGAATTGAACCCGCAGTCCACAAACACAGCAAGTAAAGGAAATGCACAGAGGGAGGTATAATATGCTTAACGATAACTTCGCCGATGAACAGCGCCAGCAATTTACCAAGAAAACTCAAGTAAGTCAATTAAGCAACTAGACAGTTAGATTCTATCTAATCATGCTCTTCTAACCACTACCGGGTAAAAATATCAAATTAACAGCCAAAGACAGGAATATCGCTCGTCGAACATTTTAAATAAAGTACGTGTTCAACATCCAGCGCATGTACACGTCCGTCACCTCGCGTACAAGGCATTTAAACTATCACATAATATCCTAGGGGTGAAAATTTCCCCCACACGAGGTTAGACAAGCCACTTACCTCAATTCCGGTACAAAACCGCTAAGAAACAACCCTCTTGCCGCGAATGTCAGCCTCCACAAGTGTAGAATCTGATAAAAATCAATAGAATCACATCAAAATAGGCCAATTGGGCATTACCCATTCAAATTAACTCAAAATTCACCAAAACCCACAAGTTGCCAAAACCCGACTTCCGGTACGCTTATCGAAAAATCACGAAAATTATATATTCGGGTTCCTTATCTCAATACGAGTCCGTGCATATAAAATTTATCGAAATCGGACTCCGTTTGCCCGTTCAAATCAAAGATTTTCTAACATTTAGGCCTAGGGCTCAAACCCACCTTTAATCTTCCAATTTCAGTGAAATAATCATGGATTTCATGATAAACCAACGAATTAAGGTTAGGAAACTTACCCCCGATGATTTCCCGGTGATATCCCAGCGTTTCCCCTTCAATTCCCTCTCTTGGAGCTCAAAAATGGCGTTTTTGGTTTATGGTTCGCGGCTGAAATGTTTCTGGACTTAAGTCACTGCCAGACATTTTCACTCTATGCGATCGCATGATACCTGTTGCGATCGCATAGTACAAATTTTTACCTTCGCCAGACTACTCAATGCGATCGCATAGACCTCAATGCGATCGCAATGCTTACAGAATTATAACTATGCGATCGCATGCCCTGCTCCGCGATCGCATAGAACAAAAGCTGGACCTGGGACCCCTCTTCTCTATACACTATGCGATCGCATAGGACTGTACGCGATCGCATAGAACAACTTTCCAGAACTATGCGATCGCATATCCATTCCCGCGATCGCATAGAACAAATTCTTGGCCTCTCCAAAACCTTCTATGCGATCGCATTAGCCCATTGCGATCGCATAGAGCATTCGTCTGCAGCACACACCAGCAGTTAACAGCATTTCCAAAATGCATGAAATAGCCCGATTGGACCCCCGGATTCATCCCGAGACCCCCGGGATCCCAACGAAAACCACCAACCTATTCCAAAACATGATACGAACTTATTCTAATCATCAAAACACGTCTAACAACATCAAAACCCATAATTCACATCGAATTTAAGCCTAAATTTCTTAAAACTTTCCGAATTGCACATTCGATCTAAAACCCGACCAAACGACGTCCGAATGACCTGAAAATTTGCGGACATATCCAAAATCACATAACGAAGCTACAAAAATTGTCGGAATTCCATTCCGACCCCGGATCAAAATATCACCTATCGTTCGGATTCGCCAAAATTTCAATCTTCGGCATTTCAAGCCTAATTGAGCTACGGACCTCCAAAATACATTCCGAACGCGCTCCTAACCCCGAAATCACCTAACGGAGCTAATGGAACCATCGGATTTCCGTTCCGAGATCGTCTTAACACTGTTCCGGCTACGGACCATTTTCTAGCTTCAAAGCTCTTATTTAGGGACTAAGTGTCCCAAAATGCTCAAATTTTCGGAACCGACTCTCCCGACAACCCACAATAGCATAAATGAACTTAGGGGAACAGTTAAATTAGGGATTGGGGCGTAATTTTTCTAAAACGACCGGTCGGGTCGTTACAGATTTCTTCTGATTTCTTTTGAAATTCAAACTGAGGCTCAAGCAATTTCCATCTATAAATATTCATGAATGCTTTCAGTGAAAAAGGAGGCAGAAGAGAGCTGGACAACCCTTTCTATCCCCTTTAGCCCTCAGTGGCTAACTATCCAAAGCTTATCTTCTTCCTTGCTCTCTAAAAAATCCAGCTTTTAAGTTTTCTCTGCATTTGACCTCTATTTAGTCCATAGCCTTGCCAAAACTTTTATTTATTTATTTTGTTGTGTCCGCATTTGACGATCTTCCGAAAGAGCTGAGATAAAGTCGAAGATGTTCTTGACGCCGCCCTCAGTTCACTGCCCGCAAAAAGGTCAGTGGTTCTTAAATTTTTTTTTTTTTCGTAACTTTATTTAAAGATTTGCAACGAGTATTTATTTTGTTTAATAGCATGAGCTATAACTTTTAGTTTTATAGAAATTATGATTCAGAGACCCTTGTGAGTAAAAATCATGTAGTTGGTATTTCTTTTTATAAAAATAGGAACCAAATAATGCATTGACTAATGTACTTATAAGAATAGATTCATGAGTTACAGATTAGTCTTTATTTTATAGCCTTTTGATTTATATGTCATAATCTACCTTCATTTTATTTTATTGTAATCAAGTTATTATCATTTTTTACCCAGCAGCATGCATTAAGTTAAAAAATATTTTTTTTTTGCTTTCCCACCTTTGGGCTTAAAGATGTAGTTTCTGCACTCTCTTTGTGTTTCGAAACCATATTTAAAGGCCATGACCTTCCTTTTAAAAGTTCTTACTTCATTGTTTAAATTAGAACATTTCTCGTTGCTGTAAGGTTTATTATTTCTCTGCTTTAAGTATCATACATAGCATGAGATTAGAATTTAACTATCTTATTATTTAGTGGGATATTTCGTTAGTTAGCAAAGAGTTCTTTTAGAAATTATTCTTTAATGAAATCTATGCATAGACTACCATTAAAATAATACTAATAGGATTCTATTAGTATAACTTAAAAAAAATAGTTAAAAGATTGTTTGTTAATTATCTATTTGAATTTTTAAGAAGAGAAGGATGTTCACATCGTCTTTAGGTGTGGTGCATATCCTTATTTCTAATTTCTTCATACTGTTAAAGGGTAATATTTAGATTATGTTTGGTAAAATAATTTACAAGTTGATCTAAGAAATACTTGAAATATTGCTCTTTGTTGTAATTATTCTATGCAAATAACTTGCACTACTGTAGTTGTGGTATACAACTCTTTTTCTTAATATTTGTATTACCTTTATGAATTGTCCCCTAATCTTTTGCTTCATTTTTCTTTGCATGTCATGTACATCGGAGCAACAAAGAGTCTCAAGCGGGACTCTATCACTATCAAAGTCGAACCAAGCACTACTCTCTTGTGGCTTCCTCCAATAGCATAACTGCAGGATCCTTCTTCCTAATTGAATTAGATAAAAGATTATTTATTATTCTATCTTATTTTTTAGATACTTTTTGGTGACCTATATTTTATATGTGTCTTGATTATTTATTTAGTAGGCATTAATTTAAATAATAGTAAAATCTCAATCTGTTAATATAAAGTTAAGCATGGAATTTAGATTTTACATTTATCTATGTTAAACCAATCAAAGTTTTGATTTCTTATTTTCAAAACGATATTCTTTTCAAAGGACAACATTTTCAAGCATTATAATTGTAGGACCACTAATCATTTCAAGCAATTTTTTTATCAACATAGTAATTGAGTCTATTTGTAGTATAGTCTATTAACTTAAGTTCTAGTAAAAGTCTATATTATTTTTTATACTAGCTAAGTCCATAAAGTCTTCAAAAGATAATATTTTTCAAGCATTATGATTGTAGGACCACTAATCATTTCAAGCAATTTTTTATCAACGTAGTAATTGAGCTCATTCGTAGTATAATCTAATAACCTAACTTTGGCCGGTTAATCGTATTAACGGATCATATAGGGTGCCTTAACAACCTTCCCTATAGGATTAATTAGAACCCTTACCCATACTTTTAAGGTTAAGTAGACCATAAAACAGAGTTAATTTTAAGCACTATTTAACTAAAATTGGTGTCCTAATTCACCGTTAAAATAATTAGGTGGCGACTCTCTTAATTAATTAAACCCGCAGAATTATCAATATGTTATACTCTAGTTTGACCCGTGTTAAAATGGGGTATAACAACATGGCGACTCTGCTGGGGACTCTAGGTTCTAAACCACAACAAACTTAGGTTAATAATAAAAATTAATATGTGTGTTTTTATTGTTATGATGCTTATTTGAATTGTCATTATATGATAAATTGTATTTTATGAATTGTTCATCTATTATTATTGCTTTATATATTGTCATTCTCATTTCACTTCCTCCACTTTTGAAAAATTCACACAAAGCACACACTGTGACGACCCAAAGGGTCATCAC
Organism: Nicotiana noctiflora; assembly: GCA_032618575.1. Classification (NCBI taxonomy): domain Eukaryota; kingdom Viridiplantae; phylum Streptophyta; class Magnoliopsida; order Solanales; family Solanaceae; genus Nicotiana; species Nicotiana noctiflora. The sequence goes on along the minus strand of JASVEL010002367.1, from coordinate 115,591 downwards.
TTATTTTATTAATCATTCCGAGCTTTTGAGGTCTTGAAAACCTCAATTATAGTTGCCTCGATTTGCGTGCATAGTCCGGGCACAAAGCTGGAAATTTTTATGTTGAAATATGTGAAATATGTGAAAAAGTTGAAGAATTTTGATATTAATATTGATATGGTTGACTTTGGTCAACATTTTTGGTAAACGGACCCGGATCCGTGATTTGACGGTCTCAGAAAATTCGTAGTAAAATATGGAACTTGGGCGTATGCCCGGAATTGAAATCCGAGGTCTAGAACCCCGGTAAAAGAATTTTTCTGTTAAATTGTTTTCTGAAAATGTTTAAGGAAAATGAAACTGAATTTTGATTAAAAAGTACCGGTATCGGGCTCGTATTTTGGTTCCGACGCCCGGTACAGGTCATATATATTGGTTAAGCGCTTCCTGTAAAGTTTGGTTGAAAACGGACGTCGTTTGACGTGTTTCGGCCTTAAATTGGAAAGTTTTGAAATTATGGAATTTTAAAGAATTCTTGAGTTTTAAGGCTCAATTCATTGATTTTGATGTTATTTTAGCGATTTGATCGCGCGAGCAAGTTCGTATGATGTTTTTGAGTTAGTGTACATATTTGGTTTGGAGCCCCGAGGGCTCGGGAGTGTTTCGGAGGTGGTTCGGGGTGTTTTTGGACTTAGAAAACTCGCAGATTTTCTGCAATTTTTACACAGACATTTTACCCTACGCGATCGCGGACTTGTACACGCGATCGCATTGCCTTGTCACATTACTCAACGCGATCGCAGCTGTCTGCACGCGATCGCGAAGCTTTCTGTCCTTCTTCAACGCGATCGCAGCCGTCCGCACGCGATCGCGTAGCTTTCCGTTTTCCTTCAACGCGATCGCGACCCTTTTCACGCGATCGCGTAGTACAAATGAGCCACCCAGCGAAATTCTTCTACGCGATCGCAGCATTGTCCACGCGATCGCGTAGTGTTGAATATTTTCCTTCCGCGATCGCGACCCAATTCACGCGATCGCGTAGAACAAATTTGCTGCCCAGTGAATTTAATTCCAAAACAGAACAGAAACGGGATAAAAATCCCATTTCTGTTCAACTCTCTTCTCCACAACTCCTTGGACGATTTTTGAGCGATTCTTCATCAAACTTCTTGGGTAAGTGATTCTTAACTCGTTTTCTTCATTTTCCATCAATATTATTTGAATTCCTAAGCCTAATTAGGTGTAAATGGGTAGAAAAATTGAGAATTGACTATAATAAGGGTTTTCAAAGAATTTGCGATCTAGAACTCGTTTTGGAGTCGAGCTTAAGAACAAATTGTATATTTGAACTCATGGAGGATTGGGTGAACTTATTTTGGTTCGAAACTTGAATTTCGATTATGTGGGCCCGGGGTCGATTTTTACTATTCTGGGCATAATGTTGTAAAAATCATATTTAGCAATATGAACTAGTTTGTTAAGTAGAATTGATGATATGAAATCAATTGTGTATAGATACGGTTGGATTGGAGTCAAATTCGAAAGGAAAAGGCATTGCTACGGATTGAACCGTTCGTGAACTTTCGAGGTAAGTGTTTGTTCTATCCTAGTTTGTAGGAAAATGAATTTAGTTATGAATAGATTGTTGAATAAGAGTTATTGGTGTTATACCGGTAATGAAGGTAAATTCTTGAAATTATTATAAATTATTGGTTTAAAACCGGTAATTATAAATATTGTTGATATAGAGATTATTGGCTAAATGCCGGTAATATATATATTTTATGAATTAGGATCGTGTGGCGCGCCGACCACTTATATATATTTATGAATTGGGATCGTGTGGTACGCCGACCACAAAGTGACTTAAATCTTGGCATTGGCCATAGTTGCCGGTAGCCTATTGATATATTTGGGAGCGGGTGGTACGCCTACCACAAGATATAATTATTGATATATTTGGGAGCGGGTGGTACGCCTACCACAAGATATAATTATTGATATATTTGGGAGCGGGTGGTACACCTACCACAAGATATAATTACTATGATATTTGGGAGCGGTGGTACGCCTACCACAAGATATAATTACTATGATATTTGGGAGCGGGTGGTACGCCTACCACAAGATATAATTATTGTGATAGTTGGGAGCGGGTGGTACGCCTACCACGAGATATGAAATGAGAGAGGAATTGAGACATGAAAGTAAGATTTATTATGTTGATTAGATTATTCCGGATATCGTGAGTTATTGACGGTTATTTCAGAGCAGAGTATTTCCTTATAATGTATTATATATATATATATATATATATATATATTGCAACTGTACAGGTTTAGGTGGGTGACTGGCCTTAGCCTTGTCACTAGTTCGCTGGGATAGGCCAGGCACTTACCAGCACATGGGGTCGGTTGTGCTGATACTACACTCTGCGCTCTTTTTGCGCAGATACAGGTTACGGACAGCAGCAACGACAGTAGCGACTTGTGGATTTTTCGACTACTGAGACTACGAGGTAGCCTTGCAGGCGTCCGCAGGATCCGTTGTCTCTTCTATCTATGTTTTTCATTCTATTATCTCATATAATCGAGATAAACAGCTTGTATTTTCTTTCAGACAATTATGTGTATTATTCTTAGAAGTTCGTGAGTATTGTGACACCAGTCTTGGGTAGTGTATCATGGTTGGATTTTCTTTATCATATTTGACTAAGTCTTCCGCTAATTTTGATTATTCCGCTGTAATGTATATGTTTTAAATAAGAAATTGGTAATTAATGGAGATGTAATTAATATTTGGCTTGCCTAGCTTCCATTTAATAGGCGCCATCATGACCCCGATGGTGGGAAATCCGGGTCGTGACAAGTTGGTATCAGAGCACTAGGTTGCACAGGTCTCACAACTCACGAACAACCTTAGTAGAGTCCGAAGGATCGGTACGGAGACGTCTGTATTTATCCTCCAGAAGCTACGGAGTTAGGAAAATATTCCCTTTATTCTTTCCAGTCGTGCGACTTGATCTTTTGAATGTTAATTGAACTTCTACTCTGTTCTTCCGCAGATAGTAAGGACACGTGCATCCTCATCTACTGACCAGCAGCCCGAGGTCCCAGCAGCGGCAGCTCTCGCTAGGGGTAGAGGCCGAGGTCGAGGTCGTCCTAGAGGACAAGGTAGGGGCAGAGCTCAGCCCCGAGCAGCAGCACGAGTGGCAGAACCTGAGGTTCATATCGAGGAGGAAGTTCCAGCCCCAGCAGCTCCGGTAGGCCCAGCTCAAGTCCCAGGAGGAGCTTTATTTTCACCGGATCTTCAGGATGCTGTGGTCCGTATAGCAGGTTTTATGGATCACATCACCAGAGCAGGTTTATTACCGGTAGCACCAGCTACTTCTCAGGCTGGAGGAGGTAATCAGACTTCTGCTACGCGCACTCCGGAGCCAGTAATTCCCCAGGCGCAAGATCCTGTGATTCAGCCAGTTGAGGCAGCTCGACCTATTATTACGACTCCGTCTAATGATGGTGCAGCCATGTCTGCTGACGCGTTGTGGAGATTGGACAGGTTTACCAAGCTGTTCACTACCACATTCAGTGGCACTCCTTCAGAGGATCCACAGGATTTCCTATACAGCTGCCACGAAGTTCTCCGTACTATGGGTATTGCGGAGACTAATGGTGTGGATTTTGCTACTTTTCGGTTATCTGGTTCCGCCAAGACTTGGTGGAGAGATTATTGTCTAACCAGGCCAGCGGGATCGTCATCTTTGACTTGGGAGCAGCTTGCAGAATTATTCTTGGAGAAGTTCCTTCCAGCAACTCAGCGGGAGGTTATGCGCAGACAGTTTGAGCGTCTTCATCAGGGTTCTATGTCTGTCACACAGTACGAGACTAGGTTCGTAGACCTGGCTCGTCATGCTATTATCATACTTCCCACGGATCGGGAGAGAGTGAGGAGGTTTATTGATGGCTTGAATCAGCCAATTCGGCTACAGATGGCTATGGGGGCAGGAACTGAAATCACTTTTCAGGATGCGGCTAATGCAGCCCGCCGGATCGAGATGGCTCTGTCACAGGGAGCGAGACATGGATCAGATAAGAGATCTCGTAATTCGGGTAGATTCAGTGGTACCTCGTCTGGAGATAGAGATTTTTATGATAGAGGCCATCCTCCTAGGCCTTATCAGTCAGCTCTTCAGGTTTCTCATGATGCTTCAGGTGATCGTAATTCTCAGCCATGCTGTAACGACCCGGCCCGTCGTTACGAAAATTTCCACCCCGTTACCTTGCATTTACATATCTTATGCTTCTATATCAATGTTAGAACCTATCGGGTGAGTTAGGAGTGAATTGAATTAAAAATGAAGCAAATAGCATGTTTGAAGGAAGTTTGAATATGGAAAGTCAACCTAGAGTTGACTATCGAGTTAGAGTGCTCGGAATCGGATTCTGATGATTCGACTAGTTTCGAGGGATCATTTATGACTTAGGAGAGCAATCGGAATTGAATTTGGAGATCCGGTGTAGAAATAGGCTTGAATTGGCTGAGGTTGAATTTTGGCGAAATCCGATCGATAGGTGAGATTTTGATCCGGGAGTCGGAATGGAATTCCGACAGTTGCAGTAGCTCCGTTAGGTGATTTTGGATGTGCCTGCAAAATTTCAGGTCATTCGGACGTCGTTTGGTCGGGTTTTTGATGGAATGTGTAATTTGGAAGTTTTCGAAGAAACTTAGGCTTGAATCCGTGTGTAATTGGTGATTTTGATGTTTAGGATGGTGTTTTTATGATTGGAACAAATTCGTATCGTGTTTTGGAGTATGTTGGTGGTTTTCGTTGGGGTCCCGGGGGCCTCGGGGTGAATCCGGACCATCATCCCGCATTTTTGGAACTTAAAAATCTGCAGAAAAATTGCAGATCACTGGGCAAAATCCAAGCCTTCGCGTTCGCGTGGCATGGGCCGCGTTCGCGAAGGCCAGGCGAGTCAAGCATCATGATCGCGAGACAGGGTATCGCGTTCGCGTAGGCCAGGATTCTTGAGCTTCGCGATCGCGTTCAGGATGTCGCGTTCGCGTAGGTTTGTCAGGGTGTGCATCGCGTTCGCGTGAGGGTTATCGCGAACGCGTAGAAGGAAAATCAGACGGCTGGGAGCTAGTGCATCGCGAACGCGTTGGGGAGGTCGTGTTCGCGAAGGTCAATCCGGAGCTGGGCATCGCGAACGCGTGGCAAGGAACGCGAACGCGTAGAAGAAAAGTCCCAGGCAGTGAATTAAAACCAGAAACATTTCACATACGGGTTTCATTTCATAAACCCCCATTTTTGAGCCCTAGAGAGAAGAAATCACGGGAAAACGCTGGGAAATCATCGGGTATTCATCGGAGGTAAGTTTCTTGACTCAAAAACATCATTTTATGGTAGGATTAACATCAATCTTCATGAATTTGGGTAGAAATTGTGAAGGATTATGGCCTAGATATTGAAAACGAAAATTTGGGTTTTGAAAGGCCAATCGAACTCCGATTTTGGTAAATTTTATATGTACGGACTCGTGGTGAGATGAGGGTTCTGGAAATATGAGTTTCGAAATTTTTTGAGATGTGGGCCCGGGGCTCGGGTTTTGCCAATTTCGTGATTTTTGATATTTGTCGAGTTCTTTCGATTGGGTTATGTTCCATTAGCCTATTTTGATATATTTGTGCTGATTTGTGCTAGTTTTGACGTGCGTGGATGCCGGTTCGAGGAGCTAAGGCGTCGCGGGCATGAGCTTTCGTCGGTTCGAGGTGGGTAATACTTGTAAATGATGTCCCGAGGGTTAGTAAACCCCGGACTTGCACATCTTAGTGCTGTGTTGAGGTGACTTGCACGCCGGATAACGGGCGTGGGGTAGAGCACCATTGGGGATTTTGACTTGGTCCGTCCCGCGTAATAAATAATAACACCTAATTATTGAAGTGAATTGGACTAATTATCATGTTTGGACTTCGTGCCAATTATTTGAGTCCTTCAGGGATTGGTATCACTGTTTTGATAACACTGTGCATATTTTATTCTAATTTAAGGTTTTAAATGGTATTTTTGCTATTTAGCATTCTTATAAGGTTATGAAAAACTTGAACAAGGTCTTAATAATATTTTAGCCGTGAGCTAATGTGATATTGTTGCCCGTAGGGCTTTTCTTGATTATTTGTTAGACTGATTGGAGCTGAGGGCCATATGTTAGGGCATGACATTTCATGTGAGCATATGCATACACATGCATGGATCGGACTGCACGCCGCAGTGGTATACGGATCGGGCTGCACGCCGCAACGGTTGTGATATTAATATTGTGCTTGGGCCGTAGGAGCCCCTCCGGAGTCTGGACACCCCCACAGTGAGCACGGGTACCCAAATTGGATCGGGCTACACGCCGTAGCGGTCATATGCATTGCATGGCATATATACATTGGTTTACATGTACTACGTGGCATAACATTCAGCACTCGTACATTACTGGCACACATGCATTAGTTGCCTTATTGACTAGATCTCCTGGTGTAAATTGATATGGAGTGCTGAGCCCGATGGGTTGATTTGAGTGCGGACTTGCACTGTTTGAGATTGTATCCAGGTATTGGTATATTATTATGAAATAAAGTAGCTAAAATTGAGATTTCTAAATAATCTACTCACATATGCTTGAAAGGAATAAAAAGATAGTTATGTATTGTGTAGCATGAGATAGTGCCTATCGTGGTTTTCTTCCCTTCAGCATTATTTACTTTTATTACCACCTGAGTTGGAAGTACTCACACCCGACTCCCTGCACCTTGTGTGCAGATCCAGGTACACCATAGTGGAGCTGATTCTATTGCGGCTCGGGAGTGCTTTTGGATAGTCGAGGTAGCTGCCAGCGTTCGCAGGACCTGATTCTCCAGTTTGTCTGTATTTTGTTCTGATCATCCTACACTTGTGCACAATTATATTCACTATTTACACTTTGTATACTATGTAGAGGCTCATGACTCTTGACCCTTCGGTTTATGGGAGTTGGCACATGTTGGGACTTGGTTCCCTGTTTTAAATATATCTAACACTGTTATGCTTAAATTGGATAAACTGAGCTTGTGGCTCCGTGGTTATTGTTGATTGGTCGGGCTGGCCTAGCAGTGTGCTGGGCGCCATCACGACCGGATTTGGGGTCGTGACAAGTTGGTATCAGAGCCTAGGTTTACTAGGCCTCATGAGTCTTGAGCCGGTTAGTAGAGTCTTGTGGATCGGTACGGGGACGCCTGTACTTATCCTCGGGAGGCCGCGAACCTTTAGGAAACACTTCACATTTCTTGGAATTCTTATCGTGCGTACTTGATTCAGCTTGAGATATGCTTTTGAAATTCCTTCCGCACGTCTGTGTACGTATCGAGCGCTCAGTAATATAAGTGCCTTATGTGTAGTGGAACGAGTTCAATCTCAGGAAGACTAAAATGATTATGCTATGTGTATCCTGGTGGAAGGTATTGTGCCAGATCCTTGTCTATGGCTTGAACACCAAGGTATTAATTTTGCAAGTCGGTATTATGAAGTTCATACGATCGGTATTGATCCTTATTGTGTAAATGGCAGTTTGATAATGGGAGAGCTATAAGGTATTCAGTTCTTATTGTGATTTGATATGTAGCCCTAACTATAGGCGTGAGAAATAATTATCATATCTCGTAATTGGAAGGTAAAGTGCCTTATGTGTAGTGGAACGAGTTTAAACTCGGGAAGACTAAAGTGATTTTGATATGTGTTATGATTCGAGCAGGTACAACACAGGTTCAAGTATAAATTGTGATAATATGATTCGTATAGTATTGGGATTTAATGTTGTTGAAATACATTGTGATATCTTGTTGAGTTGTGGATGTATTGTTAGAATGGTTTGGTGATTCTCTGGCAGATGGATAGGCCAATTTACAAAGGAAACTCTGCCGAAATTTTTGGAAAATTTGGGACTTAGAAAGATTTCTGTCACCTAAAGAGAGTGGGCTTATTGGTGGTGCATGTATATCTGCAAGAATTGCAGAAGAGCTAAGGTCTCTGATGATTCGAGTCTCCGTCAAGGCTTGTAAATGACTTGAGTTTAATCTCATATTAACATTTCGGCATCACTTGAGTAATAATGATATGAGTGGTTGAAAGTGCTTTGATGAATGGCTTCGAGCTAAGTTGGGGAGGTTGCTATTGATTAACCGATTGCACTATTGTGTGCTATGTTGATTCTGTCTCTAAGTATGTTGGGAAATTCTGGTAAAGGTTATGGTGCTTCGTAGATCTGATGAAGTACTAGGGTGTTTTGAACTGCTGTTGGTAAGGAATGCTTGGTGTATAGAAAAGAGTGATAGCTAATAGTGTCTGTAAGTAGTCATGTTCTGCAGTGTCAGAGTTCTAATAAGGCACGAGTGGTTCTGTTCAATAAGACAGTTGAATTACAGCTGAATAAGGATGACTGACGCCCGAGAATTGTTTACGGTGTTCAAGATTTTACTTGTAACAGTCATGTGTCTTAAGATTGTGCATGTGGCTAAAGATGGTGGTTTCGTTAGAAGAGATCGGTACTTGTGTTATATTATGTGAATGATGGGATTCTATGTAATCCGTATTGGAAGGTAATGATAAGGAATTCAAATCGCAAGAGGTTCTTCAAAATAAAGTATTGTAGGATGTGATCCTTCTGGGAAATATTGAGAGAGTATTCAGTGGCCTATATGTCTTAGACCGTGTGGTCTTATGTACGAGTCTCGTGTGGAATGAGTTGATGTGTTATGGTGCTATAGTAATGGATAATATTAAATCAAAGATGAATCAGAAAGGAAACTGGGTAAATGGAACGACTTGTTAATAAACCAGAATGGTATAAAAAGGAATACGATTGATTCCTGGTGTGTGGTTGAAGTAATGAGTCTTGCAGACATTGCAGTAAAGCTTTTGAGTGCTGGCAGTCGTGTAACCCGATATAGGTATAATATGGGTATAAGGACTCAGTCCTGGCAGTTTTAACTTATGCAATGTGATTGGGAGAAAGAGTTTATGATGTGTTTTAATGTGGTTTGAAAAATGAGTGTATTTTTCCTGTTGGTATGCAAAGCCTGGAATGTGTAATGAGTTTTCTCTATATGGGATCATAAAAGTCCTTGACCAGTTGAGTGCGTCGATGTTTGCGGCGTGGGAAAGGGATAAGAAATTCCATGTTATTTTAGTATGGTATTGTATATGCGATGTGTTATGGAAAAGTTGATAATGGTATATTCTAGGTTTTGAGATCAGTTCATAATATATGGGAAGTCAATAAAAATTATTGAGCAACGCGGACAACTGCAGGTGAATTAAGAATCGATCTTTCTGATAATTTAAGAAAATGGTACTGCTATTCTATTAACTTGGCAGGGAATATGATCCAAAAAGGACAAGGTAATGTAAAATGATGATATCCAGTTGTATGGTGGTATTCTTTTGTTGGATCGACTATAATAACTGAATCGTTGATGGCATAGTGAAATTTCTGATTGGCCGTCGTGGTATGAATGGACGCTTGATGTGCGTTATGTATTCATACGGTGGAGTGTGGAACCAGGTATAGCGATTCATGTGTTATATATGTGTTAGAGACTAGAAGTCCTCGTAATCCGCCTATGCAGTGGTTGTATATCGCGTGTATTGACACCGTTTTGTGATTATTGGAAATCGGAAGCCCTAGTGGCTCTCTCTTAGCTTGATATGATGAATTTGGGTTATGATACCTTATTTCAGATTGGTTGACATAAGACAGGTCGTCTAGACAAATGTGATATGGACGATGTCGGAAAATGACACAAATTGCGTAGCAGAAAGCATCAGAGTATGCTCCAACAGAGTAGTTGTACACAGGACCAGCGGACGGCTGGTAGGCATTGCTTTGTCAGTTGGACCTTAGTGGCGGATGTTAGTGTAGAAGTATCTACCATTGATTAGTTCCGGTATTGAGGAACTTTGTCGGATGTGTTTCTTGTGGCCAAACTTGAGGCTATATATGTTTATTATGATGAGCAACTTGACTCGACGCGTATTTATTTGATGAGGGTTACTTGGATCGGGTGGCACGCCGCCACATGTATGGTATCTAGATCGGGTGGCACGCCGCCATGGGTATGTCATTGGAGCGGGTTGCACACCACAACAGAATATTGTGAAAATATAGTTAGTTATCTGCTACCTGGTATACAATACTTCCTGACTTCTGAGGAAAAGACCGTTTTGAGTATCGCTTGGCGAATGGCACATCGGTTGTGTCCTTTCGGGATTTAATAGCATAGGTTAATGGTTTCACCGTGGGTGAGGTTGATTGCTTGGGTTCAGACCTAGATCTGTGCGTGGCCGACCTTTTTGAGCTTGGTAACTTGAGGTGCTTCATGAGTAATAATGTTGGGATAGAATCATGAATCGTGGCAAGGCCACGTGATGTTATGACCTCTCGAGGAGGATTCAAGTACTCTATTTCTATAATGCGAGACGCAATCTCAGTTCTATGTTATGATGGCACAGAGGAACTGAATTGTAGCTCTATTTGCTGGAGACAATTGTCATGATTTGAGCTGTCATGATTCAAGTGTGTGCAAACATTTCTATTGGAGCCTATGTTGTGCTCGTTGTGGCTTAGGCCGGTGTTGAGGTGTCATATCACCAGTGCGGTGTGTTATAATCGAAATGACCTTTGGAGTCATTTATGAATAGGAGCATATTGGATCTTAGCTTGTTAGAAAGGTAAAAATTGAGGTTTGGCTCCGAAACCTATTGTGGTATCAGTTAAAAGTGAAATAGGATTCATGAATGGTTGACCTGAGAGATGGGTTCGATATATCGCGTGTTCGGTTGCCGTGGGCATGATATGAAGGTGTTGGAACAAGACTCTATCTAATGAAAAAGGGTTTTTTAGTTGGTATTTGGTTATCATGGGAAATTGTGTGATTAGAGACTATTGTCTCGAGTGATCGGGTTGTTTGATACATCATATGATCTCACCCGGAGTAGTGAATATGGGTTATTGCAATGGATTCGAGTGTATCCTGAGTATAGGCATGGGATTTGCATTTGGCTTATGATTTCAGAAAGTGCAATGTGATTTATGGTTCAGATGGTCTGTGAAATTTTGACTATATGGTGTTTTCGGACTTATGTGAGATAGGGTGACGTATGATCGCTCGAGTATATGCTTGGTAAGGTCATTCAGCTATTGAGTTGCTTCTAGTACAACTCTGAGTCCGCTCGAGGACGAGCGTTTGTTTAAGTTGGGGAGAATGTAACGACCCGGCCCGTCGTTACGAAAATTTCCACCCCGTTACCTTGCATTTACATATCTTATGCTTCTATATCAGTGTTAGAACCTATCGGGTGAGTTAGGAGTGAATTGAATTAAAAATGAAGCAAATAGCATGTTTGAAGGAAGTTTGAATATGGAAAGTCAACCTAGAGTTGACTATCGAGTTAGGGTGCTCGGAATCAGATTTTTATGATTCGACTAGTTTCGAGGGATCATTTATGACTTAGGAGAGCAATCGGAATTGAATTTGGAGATCCGATGTAGAAATAGGCTTGAATTGGCTAAGGTTGAATTTTGGCGAAATCCGATCGATAGGTGAGATTTTGATTCGGGAGTCGGAATGGAATTCCGACAGTTGCAGTAGCTCCGTTAGGTGATTTTGGATGTGCCTGCAAAATTTCAGGTCATTCGGACGTCGTTTGGTCGGGTTTTTGATGGAATGTGTAATTTGGAAGTTTTAAAGAAACTTAGGCTTGAATCCGTGTGTAATTGGTGATTTTGATGTTTAGGATGGTGTTTTTATGATTGGAACAAATTCGTATCGTGTTTTGGAGTATGTTGGTGGTTTTCGTTGGGGTTCCGGGGGCCTCGGGGTGAATCCGGACCATCATCCGGCATTTTTGGAACTTAAAAATCTGCAGAAAAATTGCAGATCACTGGGCAAAATCCAAGCCTTCGCGTTCGCGTGGCATGGGCCGCGTTCGCGAAGGCTAGGCGAGTCAAGCATCGCGATCGCGAGACAGGGTATCGCGTTCGCGTAGGCCAGGATTCTTGAGCTTCGCGATCGCGTTCAGGATGTCGCGTTCGCGTAGGTTTGTCAGGGTGTGCATCGCGTTCGCGTGAGGGTTATCGCGAACGCGTAGAAGGAAAATCAGACGGCTGGGAGCTAGTGTATCGCGAACGCGTTGGGGAGGTCGCGTTCGCGAAGGTCAATCCGGAGCTGGGCATCACGAACGCGTGGCAAGGAACGCGAACGCGTAGAAGAAAAGTCCCAGGCAGTGAATTAAAACCGGAAACATTTCACATACGGGTTTCATTTCATAAACCACCATTGTTGAGCTCTAGAGTGAGAAATCACGGGAAAACGCTGGGAAATCATCGGGTATTCATCGGAGGTAAGTTTCTTGACTCAAAAACATCATTTTATGGTAGGATTAACATCAATCTTCATGAATTTGGGTAGAAATTGTGAAGGATTGTGGCCTAGATATTGAAAACGAAAATTTGGGTTTTGAAAGGCCAATCGAACTCCGATTTTGGTAAATTTTATATGTACGGACTCGTGGCGAGACGAGGGTTCTGGAAATATGAGTTTCGAAATTTTTCGAGATGTGGGCCCGGGGCTCGGGTTTTGCTAATTTCGTGATTTTGATATTTTTCGAGTTCTTTCGATCGGGTTATGTTCCATTAGCCTATTTTGATATATTTGTGCTGATTTGTGCTAGTTTTGACGTGCGTGGATGCCGGTTCGAGGAGCTAAGGCGTCGCGGGCATGAGCTTTCGTCGGTTCGAGGTGGGTAATACTTGTAAATGATGTCCCGAGGGTTAGTAAACCCCGGACTTGCACATCTTAGTGCTGTGTCGAGGTGACTTGCACGCCGGATAACGGGCGTGGGGTAGAGCACCATTGGGGATTGTGACTTGGTCCGTCCCGCGTAATAAATAATAACACCTAATTGTTGAAGTGAATTGGACTAATTATCATGTTTGGACTTCGTGCCAATTATTTGAGTCCTTCAGGGATTGGTATCACTGTTTTGATAACACCGTGCATATTTTATTCTAATTTAAGGTTTTAAATGGTATTTTTGCTATTTAGCATTCTTATAAGGTTATGAAAAACTTGAACAAGGTCTTAATAATATTTTAGCTGTGAGCTAATGTGATATTGTTGCCCGTAGGGCTTTTCTTGATTATTTGTTAGACTGATTGGGGCCGAGGGCCATATGTTAGGGCATGACATTTTATGTGAGCATATGCATACACATGCATGGATCGGACTGCACGCCGCAGTGGTATACGGATCGGGCTGCGCGCCGCAGCAGGTGTGATATTAATATTGTGCTTGGGTTGTAGGAGCCCCTCCGGAGTCTGAACCCCCACAGTGAGCATGGGTACCCAAATTGGATCGGCTACATGCCGTAGCGGTCATATGCATTGCATGGCATACATACATTGGTTTACGTGTACTACGTGGCATAACATTCAACACTCATACATTACTGGCACACATGCATTAGTTGCCTTATTGACCAGATCTCCTGGTGTAAATTGATAAGGAGTGCTGAGCCCGAGGGGCTGATTTGAGTGCGAACTTGCACTACTTGAGATTGTATCCAGGTATTGGTATATTATTATGAAATAAAGTAGCTAAAATTGAGATTTCTAAATAATCTACTCACATATGCTTGAAAGGAATAAAAAGATAGTTCCGTATTGTGTAGCATGAGATAGTGCCTATCGTGGTTTTCTTCCCTTCAGCATTATTTACTTTTATTACTGCTGAGTTGGAAGTACTCACACCCGACTCCCTGCACCTTGTGTGCAGATCCAGGTACATCACAGTGGAGCTGATTCTATTGCGGCTCGGGAGTGCTATTGGACAGTCGAGGTAGCTGCCAGCGTTCGCAGGACCTAATTCTCCAGTTTGCCTGTATTTTTGTTCTGATTATCCCACACTTGTGCACAATTATATTCACTATTTACACTTTGTATACTCCGTAGAGGCTCATGACTCTTGACCCTTCGGTCTATGGGAGTTGGCACGTGTTGGGACTTGGTTCCCGTTTTTAATATATCTAACACTGTTATGTTTAAATTGGATAAAGTGAGCTTGTGGCTCCGTGGTTATTGTTGATTGGTCGGGCTGGCCTAGCAGCTTCGGGTGATCGTAATTCTCAGCCACGCTACTCTGATCAGCAGCCTATCAGTGCACCACCACTTCGCCATTTTCAGCAGCCGAGGGCTTGTTTTACGTGCGGTGATCTTAGGCACATTGCAAGGTATTGCCCTCGAGCTTCCGACAGATCTCACCAGCAGGGTTCTCGTGCCATGATTCAGGCCCCAGTTCCCTCACAGCCTGCCCAGCCGGCTAGAGGCGGAGGTAGAGGACATAGAGGTGGAGGTAGAGGTCATAGAGGTGGAGCTCAGACCGACAGAGGTAGAGACCAGCCAGCAGCTGATCGTCCTAGAGATACTGCTCAGGGTGGTGGGGCACAGCCCCGATGTTATGCACTTCCCGCCAGACCAGAGGCTGAGTCTTCTGATGCCGTCATTACAGGTATTATTTTGGTTTGTAATAGAAAGGCGTCAGCATTATTTGACCCTGGATCTACATAGTCGTATGTGTCTTCCTATTTTGCACCATACTTGATTCAGCCCAGTGATCCACTGAGTGTTCCTGTTTATGTGTCTACACCAGTAGGCAACTCTATTGTGGTTGATCGAGTTCATCGGTCATGTATTATAGTAATTGAGGGTCTCGAGACCCGTGCTAATTTATTACTCCTAAATATGGTGGACTTCGATATTATACTAGGCATGGACTGGCTATCTCCGTATCATGCTATTTTAGATTGCCATGCCAAGACTGTGACTTTAGCTCTGCCGAATTCGCCTCGTATATAGTGGAAAGGAATTTCAGGTCATACTAGCCGTAATGTTATTTCTTATGTTAAAGCTCAGGCGTATGGTTGGAAAGGGATGCTTGGCTTATTTGGCCTATGTCCGTGATTCTAGTGCTCAGGTTCCTTCTATTGACTCTGTGCCTGTGGTTCGCGAATTTCCTGAAGTATTTCCTTCAGACTTGCCATGTATGCCGCCCGATAGGGACATTGATTTTTGCATTGACTTGGCTCCGGGCACTCAGCCCATTTCCATTCCCCCATACCGTATGGCTCCGCCAGAGTTAAAAGAATTGAAGGAAAATTTGCAGGATTTACTTGAAAAGGGTTTCATTAGACCCAGGTGTTTCACCGTGGGGTGCACCCGTATTATTTGTAAAGAAGAAAGATGGTTCGATGAGAATGTGCATTGACTATCGACAGAGTTAAACAAGGTGACTATCAAAAATAAATATCCACTTCCGCGAATTGATGATTTATTTGACCAACTTCAGGGGGTGCCAAGGTATTTTCGAAGATAGATTTGAGATCCGGCTATCATCAGCTGAAGATTAGGGCACCTGATGTCCCTAAGACAGCGTTCCGCACTCGGTATGGACATTATAAATTTCTGGTCATGTCTTTTGGGTTGACAAATGCTCCAGCAGCTTTTATGGAATTAATGAATCGGGTGTTCCGGCCTTATTTAGACTTGTTTGTAATAGTCTTCATCGATGACATATTAATATATTCTCGCAGTCAGGAGGAGCATGCGCAACATCTCAGAGTGGCCTTACAGACTCTGAAAGATAGCCACCTATATGCAAAATTTTCAAAGTGTGAATTTTGGCTAAGTTCAGTTGCATTCCTGGGTCATATTGTGACGGCAGCAGGTATACAAGTTGATCCGAAGAAAATTGAGGCAGTCAAGAGCTGGCCTAGACCGACATCAGCCACAGATATTCGGAGTTTCTTGGGGTTAGCGGGCTATTATCGCCGATTCGTAGAAGGATTTTCGTCTATTGCAACCCCACCGACCAGATTGACCCAGAAGGGTGTGCAATTTGAATGGTCCGATGAATGTGAGGCGAGATTTCAAAAGCTCAAGACAACCTTGACCACAACACCGGTATTGGTTTTACCCACATGTACGGGACCTTATACTGTTTATTGTGATGCTTCCCGTATTGGGCTTGGTGCAGTGTTAATGCAAGATGGCAAGGTTATTGCCTATGCTTCGAGGCAGTTGAAGATTCATGAGAAGAACTATCCAATGCATGATCTAGAATTGGCGGCGATTATTCACGCATTGAAGATCTGGAGGCATTATTTGTATGGTGTAGCATGTGAAGTATACACCGATCATAAGAGTCTTCGGTATTTGTTTAAGCAGAAAGAGTTGAATATGAGGCAGAGAAGGTGGCTAGAGTTGCTGAAGGACTATGATGTTACTATCCTATATCACCCAGGTAAGGCCAATGTGGTGGCCGATGCATTGAGTAGAAAGTCCGCCGGCATGGGTAGTCTTGCCTTTATCCCGGTTAGTCAGAGACCATTTGCTCTAGATGTCCAGGCCTTAGCTAACCGGTTCGTGAGATTAGACATTTCTGAGCCTAGCAGGGTGTTAGCCTGCACGGTCGCTCGTTCTTCTTTATTAGAGCGTATCCGTGAGAGGCAATTTGATGATCCTCATTTGCGTGAGTTGAGAGATACAATGCAGCGGGGAGGTGCCACACAGGTGAATCTAGATGATGATGGGGTATTGAAATTGCAGGGTCGAGTTTGTGTGCCCAATGTCGAAGGGATTCGAGAGTTGATCTTAGCAGAGGCCCACAGCTCGCGGTATTCTATTCACCCGGGCGCCGCGAAGATGTACCAGGACTTACGTCAGCACTATTGGTGGCGCGGAATGAAGAAAGATATCGTTGCGTATGTCGCTCGGTGTCTAAATTGTCAGCAGGTGAAATATGAGCACCAGAGACCTGGTGGTGTATTCCGGAGGATTGAAATTCCCGAGTGGAAATGGGAGCGGATCACTATGGACTTCGTTATGGGACTTCCTTTGACTCGGAGGAAATTTGATGCTATTTGGGTCATTGTTGATAGGCTGACCAAGTCAGCACACTTTATTCCAGTATCTGTCTCCTACTCGTCGGAGAGGTTAGCGGGGGTGTACATTAGAGAGATTGTTCGTCTCCGTGGAGTGCCAGTATCTTTTATCTCTGATCGGGGTACGCAGTTTACCTCGCGTTTCTGGAGAGCGGTCCAGCAGGAGTTAGGCACTCAGGTTCAGTTGAGTAAGCTTTTCATCCTCAGATGGACGGCCAGTCCGAGAGGACTATTCATATCCTAGAGGACATGCTCCGAGCCCGTGTCATTGATTTTGGAGGCTCGTGGGACCGCTTTCTAGCATTAGCGAAGTTCGCCTACAACAACAATGATCAGTCTAGCATTCAGATGGCCCCGTATGAGGCGTTGTATGGTAGGCGGTGGCAGTCCCCAGTAGGATAGTTTGAGCCGGGAGGGGCTGGGTTATTGGGTACAGACTTAGTTTAGGAGGCCTTAGACAAGGTCAAGACTATCCAGGAGAGATTGCATTTAGCCCAGTCCAGGAAGAAGACTTATGCGGATCGTAAGGTTCGAGATGTAGATTTCATGGTTGGCGAACGAGTATTGCTCCGAGTGTCGCCTATGAAGCGTGTGATGAGGTTCGGGAAGAAGGGCAAGCTCAGCCCTAGGTATATTGGTCCATTTGAGATTCTAGACAGAGTGGGAGGGGTGGCTTACAGATTGGCTTTGCCGCCTAGCTTATCAGCCGTGCATCCAGTTTTTCATGTATCTATGCTTCGAAGATACCACGGCGATCCCACACATGTGTTAGACTTCAGTACTGTCTAATTGGACAATGATCTATCTTACGAGGAGGACCCGGTAGCCATTCTAGACCGGCAGGTTCGACAGTTGAGGTCGAAGAGTTATCCTTCTGTGTGTGTTCAGTGGAGAGGTCAGCCTCCTGAGGCATCGACCTGGGAGTCCGAGTCTGATATGCGGAGCCGCTACCCACATTTGTTTCCTGACTCAGGTACTTCTTTTTTTTGTCCGTTCGAGGACGAACGGTTGTTTTAGAGGTGGAGATTGTGATGACCCAAAGGGTCATCACTTGTTTTATTAATCATTCCGAGCTTTTGGGTCTTGAAAACCTCAATTATAGTTGCCTCGATTTGCGTGCACAAGTCCGGGCACAAAGCTGGAAATTTTTATGTTGAAATATGTGAAATATGTGAAAAAGTTGAAGAATTTTGATATTAATATTGATATGGTTGACTTTGGTCAACATTTTTGGTAAACGGACCCGGATCCGTGATTTGACGGTCTCAGGAAATCCGTAGAAAAATATGGAACTTGGGCGTATGCCCGGAATTGAAATCCGAGGTCTAGAACCCAGGTAAAAGAATTTTTCTGTTAAATTGTTTTCTGAAAATGTTTAAGGAAAATAAAACTGAATTTTTAATTAAAAGTACTGGTATCGGGCTCGTATTTTGGTTCCGATGCCCGGTACAGGTCATATATATTGGTTAAGCGCTTCCGGTAAAGTTTGGTTGAAAACGGACGTCGTTTGACGTGTTTCGGCCTTAAATTGGAAAGTTTGGAAATTATGGAATTTTAAAGAATTCTTGAGTTTTAAGGCTCAATTCATTGATTTTGATGTTATTTTAGCGATTTGATCGCGCGAGCAAGTTCGTATGATGTTTTTGAGTTAGTGTACATATTTGGTTTGGAGCCCCGAGGGCTCGGGAGTGTTTCGGAGGTGGTTCGGGGTGTTTTTGGACTTAGAAAACGGGCAGATTTTCTGCAATATTTACACAGACATTTTACTCTACGCGATCGCGGCCTTGTACACGCGATCGCACTGCCTTGTCACATTACTCAACGCGATCGCAGCTGTCTGCACGCGATCGCGAAGCTTTCTGTCCTTCTTCAACGCGATCGCAGCCGTCCGCACGCGATCGCGTAGCTTTCCGTTTTCCTTCAACGCGATCGCGACCCTTTTCACGCGATCGCGTAGTACAAATGAGCCACCCAGCGAAATTCTTCTACGCGATCGCAGCATTGTCCACGCGATCGCGTAGTGTTGAATATTTGCCTTCCGCGATCGCGACCCAATTCACGCGATCGCGTAGAACAAATTCGTTGCCCAGTGAATTTAATTCCAAAACAGAACAGAAACGGGATAAAAATCCCATTTCTGTTCAACTCTCTTCTCCACAGCTCCTTGGACGATTTTTGAGCGATTCTTCATCAAACTTCTTGGGTAAGTGATTCTTAACTCGATTTCTTCATTTTCCATCAATATTATTTGAATTCCTAAGCCTAATTAGGTGTAAATGGGTAGAAAAATTGAGAATTGAGTATAATAAGGGTTTTCAAAGAATTTATGATCTAGAACTCGTTTTGGAGTCGAGCTTAAGAACAAATTGTATATTTGAACTCATGGAGGATTGGGTGAACTTATTTTGGTTCGAAACTTGAGTTTCGATTATGTGGGCCCGGGGTCGATTTTTACTATTCCGGGCATAATGTTGTAAAAATCATATTTAGCAATATGAACTAGTTTGTTAAGTAGAATTGATGATATGAAATCAATTGTGTATAGATACGGTTGGATTGGAGTCAAATTCGAAAGGAAAAGGCATTGCTACGGATTGAACCGTTCGTGAACTTTCGAGGTTAGTGTTTGTTCTATCCTAGTTTGTAGGAATATGAATTTAGTTATGAATAGATTGTTGAATAAGAGTTATTGGTGTTATATCGGTAATGAAGGTAAATTGTTGAAATTATTATAAATTATTGGTTTAAAACCGGTAATTATAAATATTGTTGATATAGAGATTATTGGCTAAATGCCGGTAATATATATATTTTATGAATTGGGATCGTGTGGCGCGCCGACCACTTATATATATTTATGAATTGGGATCGTGTGGTACGCCGACCACAAAGTGACTTAAATCTTGGCATTGGCCATAGTTGCCGTAGCCTATTGATATATTTGGGAGCGGGTGGTACGCCTACCACAAGATATAATTATTGATATATTTGGGAGCGGGTGGTACGCCTACCACAAGATATAATTATTGATATATTTGGGAGCGGGTGGTACGCCTACCACAAGATATAATTACTATGATATTTGGGAGCGGGTGGTACGCCTACCACAAGATATAATTACTATGATATTTGGGAGCGGGTGGTACGCCTACCACAAGATATAATTACTGTGATAGTTGGAAGCGAGTGGTACGCCTACCACGAGATATGAAATGAGAGAGGAATTGAGACATGAAAGTAAGATTTATTATGTTGATTAGATTATTCTGGATATCGTGAGTTATTGACTGTTATTTCAGAGCAGAGTATTTCCTTATAAATGTATTGTATATATATGTCTATATTGCAATTGTACAGGTTTAGGTGGGTGACTGGCCTTAGCCTTGTCACTAGTTCGCCGGGATAGGCCAGGCACTTACCAGCACATGGGGTCGGTTGTGCTGATACTACACTCTGCGCTCTTTTTGCGCAGATACAGGTTACGGACAGCAGCAACGACAGTAGCGACTTGTGGATTTTTCGACTACTGAGACTACGAGGTAGCCTTGCAGGCGTCCGCAGGACCCGTTGTCTCTTCTATCTATGTTTTTCATTCTATTATCTCATATAATCGAGATAAACAGCTTGTATTTTCTTTCGGACAATTATGTGTATTATTCTTAGAAGTTCGTGAGTATTGTGACACCAGTCTTGGGTAGTGTATCATGGTTGGGTTTTCTTTATCATATTTGACTAAGTCTTCCGCTAATTTTGATTATTCCGCTGTAATGTATATGTTTTAAATAAGAAATTGGTAATTAATGGAGATGTAATTAATATTTGGCTTGCCTAGCTTCCATTTAGTATGCGCCATCATGACCTCGATGGTGGGAAATCCGGGTCGTGACACACACCTAGCGGTTACGCGGTTTGCGGCCGTGCACTATTAAAATACCTTTTAGGGGAAAGTTCGTGAGTAAGTCGATCAGCGGTGCAGTCGACAGTCACGGGCTATCCACTCTCAAGTTGCCTGCTTGGGAGAAGACCAGTCTAGAAAAACCCACTGTAGTCAGCCTAGGATAGAGCTAAACCAAATCCTTTTTAAGAGCATGCATCATTTTAACCTTAGGTGATTTAATACCCGAGGTGTATTAAATCCATTAGTTAACCTTACCTAAATATCCAAGTGGGGTTTCGACCCCAAGTAGCAATTATCATATTTATGTACATTATTTGAGGGGTGAGCATGCCAATTATGTGGATCATTTCCTTTAAATTAATTAAATCCTAGTTAAAGGAGCATGACTATCTTTTTATAACATGTGTAAAGTTTTCAAATGGAACAACGAGAAATTTACACATGACAAAAATATCTTTTATTGTACCTTCATAAAAAAATGGCTTAAGCGATTCATGTACGTCTTTTGCTTTTGAAAAATAAAATTAATTACTTAATTAATTATAATAATATATTCTATTATACTTTTATTCGTTTGATGAAAATACACCATCTTTCAAAAAACATGTTTAAGCTATTTATTTACTTTAAAAAAAATAGAATTACTTAATTAATTTTTAGAAATGAGATGATACATAATGGCATATTTATCTTCCAAGTAACACGTTAGTCCTACCTCTGGCACAAAGATACCCTCACGTATTAGGACGCGCTATTATTTGCTCTTTGGAATGTGTCACATGCTTTGCTTGCCTACTTGCTTATTTGCTGTGTTACTTACTTGACTTTATTATTTTTACTAATATTATCTGTTATTTTTTTTTTCCAGAAAAAGGAAGTATTAACTATCCAACTTGCTTATATCTTTTATTCGTTCATATATTTTTCTGTTGCTTATTTTTATATTATTTTCCTGAATTAATCATAATAATCACCATCATTCCGCGCTTACCGCTCTTTAACGACTCTAGAGCGTCATTTGTGCATTTACTTAAGCTCAAATTTCTTTTAGGTCTACTCCAATTCTTAGAGTCTAATTAAGATATCTTTAGTCTCTCAGTATCTTCTAATTTTAATAAAGTACGACGTCTTGCCCATAAGCTCTTCAATAGGCTCGGTTTGTCATGAAATTCCTCAATATTCGTGCCTTAAACTAGCCTTAAATTTTTTTTTTACACAACAATGAGCATCTGACTCCCTAAGCAAGATAGCATTCTAAAAAAAAACTAGCGTAATGTTTTATAATATGAGAATATTTTGCCGATCTAATTTTATGAGTTGATTTTTATTCGTGTTCTTTTCTTACAAATATAATTACATATTTTTTTTAAAATATCGCCACTCGTGCCTTACATAAATTTTCAATTTTATTCAATTCTGGCACAATCTTGCACCTCTAATTTTTGTCTCATAGCTTTATATCTCTCAGAATTTAAATATTCGTACTAATTTTCATATACAAGTGTCACGACCCTAGTTCACCAATCGTGAACATGTCGTGACGGCACCCAGTCCCCACGACTAGGTAAGCCTAACACTTTGCGGAATGTACAAGTTTATGAACTTTAAACAAGAAATAGCGGAAAATGATATAAATAGGAATGTAATCCGTGCTGCTTGGCACATACACTCGTCAACACACTACATAAAAATACCACCAAGACCCGGAATCCCACGGGTAACACAGACTAAAAGAAATACAACTGTGGCTCTATGTGTAAAGAGTATCTAAAACAACGAAATGAAGGAAAACATCTACTAGAACTATCAGAATAGAAGGAGGGCCTCCGGATCCGCGGACGTAGCAGATCATACCTCGAGGTCTCCAAGTGTGCTGCCGATATCACCTAGTATGGGCCTGTCCTGATGTACCTGGATCTGCACAACAAAAGTGTGCAGAAGAGTAGCATGAGTACACCACGGCGGTACTCGGTAAGTGCCAAGCCTAACCTCGATGGAGTAGTGACGAGGAAGGTCAGGGCCCTACTGAGAAACAATAATAATATGATGATAACAAAATAAACAGTTTAAGAGATAATAACAATAATTTCCGAAATAACAACATTATGATGTTTACTGAAACTGTCTACAATCAAGCTAATAACAAATAACCAACTCAAATAAACAAATCCAGGATCTGTGGGAATTGAACCCACAGTCCCATTCTCAGTACCCCTGGGTCTCCGGGAATCGAACCCGCAGCCCATGTCTCAATAATATCTCAATAACTCGGGATCTCCGGGAATCGAACCCGCAGTCCCTACCAATAACTCAGGATCTCGGGAATCGAACCCGTAGTCCCTACCAATAACTCGGGATCTCGGGAATCGAACCCGTAGTCCCTACCAATAACTCAGGATCTCGGGAATCGAACCCGTAGTCCCTACCAATAACTCAGGATCTCGGGAATCGAACCCGTAGTCCCTACCAATAACTCAGGATCTCGGGAATCGAACCCGTAGTCCCTACCAATAACTCAGGATCTCGGGAATCGAACCCGTAGTCCCTACCAATATCACGCCGGGTCTCCGGGAATCGAACCCACAGCCCTGGGTCTCCGGGAATCGAACCCGCAGTCCACAAGCACAGCCAATAAAGGAATCCACAGAGAGAATAATTATGCTTAACTATAACTTCACCGAAAAATAGTGCCAATAATTAACAAGGAGTTCAAATAAGGCAATTAGGCAACTAAACAGTTAAGTGCTACCTAATCATGCTCTTCTAACCACTACCGGGTAAAATATCAAATTAACAACCAAAGACAGGGATATCGCTCATCGAACATTTTTGAATAAAGTACGTGTTCAACAACCAGCGCATGTACACGCCCGTCACCTCGCGTACAAGGCTTTTAAACTATCACATAATATCCTAGGGGTGAAAATTCCCCCACACGAGGTTAGACAAGCCACTTACCTCGACTCCGGTACAATACCGCTATGAAACAACTCTCTTGCCGCGAATGTCGGCCTCCACAAGTGTAGTATCTGATAAAATCAATAGAATCACGTCAAAATAGGCCAATTGGGCATTACCCAATCAAAATAACTCAAAATTCACCAAAACCCACAAGTTGCCAAAACCCGACTTTCGGTACGCTTAACGGAAATTCACGAAAGTTATATATTCGGAACCCTTGTTTCAATACGAGTCTATGCATATAAAGTTTACCAAATTCGGACTCCGTTTGCCCACTCAAAACCTTGATTTTCTAAAGGTTTTGGTCTAGGGTGAAAAACCCCCATTAATTACCCAAATTCCTCCATTTTCATGAAAAACTTGCATAATATTATCAACAACAATCATAATTGGAGTCCATAATTGATTACCTGAAGAAACCCCTTGAATCTCCCTTCAAAATCGCCCAAATCGCCCCTTAAGCCGAGACCCAAAATGTGTGAAATGTTCTGAAATTTTTCTAACTTCTGATACACTTACTTACAGCGATTTTCGCTTCTGCGGAACATTTTCCGCTTCTACGCATCCGTATCCGCGACCAAAGGGTCGCTTCGGCGGTTCCAGGCCTGGCCGGCCATTTCCGCTTCTGCGAACAAGAGGGCCGCTTAAGCGGATCCGCTTCTGCGGACACGTCCGCCTCTGCGCATAACTGACCGCTTCTGCGGTCTCGCCCAAACGGTAAGATGTCCGCTTCTGCGGACCATGTCCATTTCTCCCCGTCCGCTTCTGCGATCACTGGCATCGCACCAGCGACCCCGCTTCAGCGGATTGGATTCCGCTTCTGCGGAAATAGCCGCTCCTGCGCATCTCGTCCGCTTCTGCGGACACGCTCCTGCGCCCAAAATTCCGCAGGAGCGGAAACAACAGAAGCAGGATCCCAACCTGCAATTCTTCCACAATTTCTCCCGTTTAACCATCCGAAATCACCCCGAGGCCCCCGGGACCTCATCCAAACATACCAACACATCTTAATACCTTATTCGAACTTGCTCAATTCCTCAAAACACGTCTAACAACATCAAATCCCATAATTCACATCGAATTCAAGCCTAAATTTCTTAAAACTTTCCGAATTGCACATTCGATCAAAAATCCGTCCAAACGACGTCCGAATGACCTGAAAATTTGCGGACATATCCAAAATCACATAACGAAGCTACAGAAATTGTCGGAATTCCATTCCGACCCCCGGATCAAAATCTCACCTATCGATCGGATTCGCCAAAATTTCAACCTTCGGCATTTCAAGCCTAATTGAGCTACGGACCTCCAAAATACATTCCGAACGCGCTCCTAACCCCGAAATCACCTAACGGAGCTAATGGAACCATCGGATTTCCGTTCCGAGATTGTCTTAACACTGTTCCGGCTACGGACCGTTTTCTAGTTTCAAAGCTCTTATTTAGGGACTAAGTGTCCCAAAATGCTCAAATTTTCGGAACCGACTCTCCCGGCAACCCACAATAGCAGAAATGAACTTAGGGGAACAGTTAAATTAGGGATTGGGGCGTAATTTTCTAAAACGACCGGTCGGGTCGTTACATCTTCCCACACTTAAAGATTCGTTCGTCCTCGAACGAGCATAGAAAACATACTTGGAGTAGTGAAAAGATGAGGGTACTGGCTGCGCATATCCTGCTCGGTCTCCCAAGTCGCCTCCTCGACCGGCTGGCCCCGCCACTGAACCTTTACCGAAGCGATGTTCTTTGACCTTAGCTTTCTGACTTGCCTGTCTAGAATGGCTACTGGCTCCTCAACATAAGAAAGATCCTTGTCTAGCTGAACAGATGTGAAATCCAACACGTGCGACGGGTCACCATGGTATCTCCGGAGCATGGAGACATGAAATACGGGGTGAACTCCGGCTAGGCTGGGAGGTAAGGCCAACTCATAAGCAACCTCCCCAACACGCCTCAAAAATCTCAAAAGGGCCAATAAATCTAGGACTCAGCTTCCCTTTCTTCCCAAACCTCATAACGCCCTTCATGGGCGAGACTCGAAGCAGAACCCGCTCACCCACCATAAAAGCCACATCGCGAACCTTCTTGTCCGCATAACTCTTCTGTCTAGACTGGGCCGCACGAAGTCTGTCCTGAATCACCTTGACCTTGTCCATAGCCTCCTGAACCATATCAGTACCTAGTAACCTGGCCTCGTTCGGCTCAAACCAACCCACGGGAGACCTGCACCTCCTACCATATAGGGCCTCGTACGGTGCCATCTGAATACTAGACCGGTAGCTGTTGTTATAAGCAAACTCCGCCAGTGGCAAGAAGTGATCCCATGAACCTCCAAACTCAATCACGCACGCACGGAGCATATCCTCCAAAATCTGAATAGTGTGCTCGGACTGCCCATCAGTCTGGGGGTGAAATGCTGTGCTCAGCTCCACCCGAGTACTTAACTCCTGCTGTACCGCTCTCCAGAACCGTGAAGTGAACTGAGTGCCTCTATCTGAAATGATGGAAACTGGAATACCATGCAGCCGAACTATCTCCTTGATATAGATCTCCGCCAGTCGCTCCGATGAATAAGTAGTGCTCACCGGTATAAAATGGGCGGACTTGGTCAGCCGATCCACAATAACCCAAATAGAATCAAACTTCCTAATAGTCCGTGGAAGCCCAGATACAAAGTCCATGGTGATGCGCTCCCATTTCCACTCTGGAATCTCAATCCGCTGCATCAATCCACCCGGGCGCCGATGCTCATACTTCACCTGCTGGCAGTTGAGGCATCTAGAAACATAATCAACTATATCCCTCTTCATCCGCCTCCACCAGTAATGCTGTTTCAAGTCCTGATACATCTTCGCGGCACCCGGATGGATGGAATACCGCGAACTATGGGCCTCTCCTAGAATCAGCTCTCGAAGATCATCTACATTGGGCACACAGATACGCCCCCGCATCCTCATGACTCCATCATCCCCGATGGTAACATCTCGAGCATCATCACGCCGAACTCTATCCTGAAGGACAAGCAAATGAGGGTCGTCGAACTGACGCTCCCTTATGCGGTCAAATAGAGAAGACCGAGAAACCACACATGCCGGAATCCGGTTGGGCTCCGAAAGATCCAATCTAACAAACTGCCTGGCTAGAGCCTGAACATCCATCGCCATAGGCCTCTCTGAAACTGGTAGATATGCTAAACTCCCCAAACTCTCTGCCCCGCAACCCAAGGCATCAGCAACCACATTAGCCTTGCCCGGATGATAGAGAATAGTAATATCATAGTCCTTCGGTAGTTCCAACCATCTCCTCTGACGCATATTCAGGTCCTTCTGCTTAAGCAAGTGTTGCAAGCTCCGGTGATCAGTGTAGATCTCCGAAGGAACCCCATATAAATAATGACGCCAAATTTTCAAGGCGTGAACAATGGCAGCTAGCTCCAAATCATGAACAGGGTAATTCTTCTCATGCACCTTCAGCTGTCTCGACGCGTAGGCAATCACCCTACCGTCCCGCATCAATACCGCACCGAGTCCAACTCGTGAGGCATCACAATATACGGTATAGGACCCCGTACCTGTAGGCAACATCAATATAGGGGCCGAAGTCAACGCTGTCTTGAGCTTCTGAAAGCTCGCCTCACACTCGTCTGTCCACCGAAAAGGGGCACCCTTTTGGGTCAATCTAGTCATAGGTGCTGCAATCGAAGAGAACCCCTCTACGAAACGACGGTAATAGCCCGCCAAACCAAGGAAACAGCGAATCTCAGTAGCGGAGGAGGGTCTGGGCCAACTCTGCACGGCCTCCACCTTCCTCGGATCTACTCGAATACCATCACTCGATACCACGTGGCCCAAAAATGCCACCGAACTCAACCAGAATTCACATTTAGAGAACTTGGCATAAAGCTGCTTCTCCCTCAGGATCTGAAGCACTATCCTCAAATGCTGCTCGTGCTCTTCCCGGCTCCGAGAATATACTAGAATATCATCAATGAAGACAATCACGAACGAGTCCAGATAAGGCCTGAACACACTGTGCATCAAATGCATAAATGCTGCTGGGGCATTAGTCAACCCAAAAGACATCACGAGGAACTCATAGTGACCATACCGGGTCCTGAAGGCAGTCTTCGGGATATCTGGCTCCCGAATCTTCAGCTGGTGATACCCGGAGCGCAAATCAATCTTAGAAAACACATGTGCGCCCTGTAACTGGTCAAATAAATCATCAATACGGGGCAAAGGATACCGGTTCTTCACTGTAACCTTATTCAGCCGACGATAGTCAATACACATACGCATAGAACCGTCCTTTTTCTTCACAAACAATACAGGAGCACCCCAAGGCGAAACACTGGGTCGAATAAAACCCTTGCCCAATAACTCCTGTAACTGATCCTTCAACTCCTTTAATTCGGGAGGAGCCATACGGTACGGTGGAATAGAAATGGGCTGAGTGCCCGGCAACAAGTCAATAGCAAAGTCAATGTCTCTGTCAGGCGGCATGCCCGGAAGATCAGCTGGAAATACATCAGCAAAGTCACGTACCACATGAACAGAATCAATAGAGGGAGTGTCAACACTCACGTCCCGCACATAGGCTAGATAAGCAGCACACCCCTTCTCAACCATACGCTGAGCTCCGAGAAAAGAAATAACACGGCTAGGGGTGTGATCTAGAGTACCACTCCACTCAATACGTGGAATGCCTGGCATAGCCAGCGTCACGGTCTTGGCGTGACAATCGAGAATAGCATAATGGGGCGACAACCAGTCCATGCCCAGAATAATATCAAAATCGACCATCCCAAGCAGCAATAAATCCGCTCTGGTCTCAAAATCACTAATGGTAATCAAACACGACCGATATACGCGGTCCACAGCCAAAGAATCACCCACCGGAGTGGAAACATAAATGGGGGCACTCAAAGAATCCCGAGGCACACCCGGATGAGAAGCAAAGTAAGAAGACACATATGAAAAAGTGGAACCAGGGTCGAATAGAACCGATGCCTCCCTGTGACTAACCATAATAATACCTGTGATAACAGAGTCAGATGCAACAGCCGCAGCGCGATCAGGAATAGCATAGAATCTGGCCTGTCCCCCTCTCGAGGGCGGCCTCTGGAACCCTGACCCCCGCCCCTGGCTGGCTGGGCAAGTGGAGTGGCAGCTGGGGCTGGAATGATAGCCTGCTGGCCCTGAGAACCACGCGGATGCTGTGATGACTGATGAGGGGCTCCTCTCCTGCGTCTGGGGCACTCCCTAACCAGGTGGCGAGTATCCCCGCACTCAAAACAAGCTCTGGGAGGACGCGGTGGCTGTGACTGACCAGCCTCACCCCCATTAGTCTGACCCCTGGACGGACCCCGCGCAGGAGGTGCACTGGAAACTGGGGGAGAATAATAAGGCTCCTGAGGTGCTGGAAGAGCTGGGGTACTACCGGCTGCGGGCAATGCTGAGTGAACTGGATGACCGGAATAACCCCTGCCAAAACGACCGACTGCTGAAGTACGGGCACCAGAGAAATGGCCCGACTCACGAGACCTCTTGGCCTCTCTATCTCCCCGCTCTCTAGGGAGCATACTCTCGATCCTCCCGGCAATGCTAACTGCCTGCTGATAAGATATATCTGTCTCCAACTCTCTGGCCATGCTGGATCGGATAGGCGGAATCAGGCCCTCAATAAATCTCCGTACTCTCTCCCGAACCGTGGCCACCAAGGCCGGTGCATGCCTGGCCAGACGGGTGAAACTGATGGCATACTCCGATACTGACATGGAGCCCTGTCGCAACCGCTCAAACTCCGAGCGCCAAGAATCCCTAAGGCTCTGTGGAACAAACTCCCTCAAAAATAGATCTGAAAACTGCGTCCAAGTCAATGAAACAGACTCCTCTGGACTATCCAACTCATACGTGCGCCACCAATCATAAGCAGCCCCGCGAAACTGAAAAGCAGTGAAGGAAACCCCGCTGGTCTCCACAATCCCCATAGTACGAAGAATACGATGACACTCCTCCAGAAAACCCAATGCATCATCTGAAGCCAACCCACTGAACACTGGAGGGTCATATTTCTTGAACCTCTCCAATTTACGCATATATCGGGTGAGTTAGGAGTGATTTGGATTGAAAATGAAACAAATAGCATGTTTGAAGAAAGCTTGAATATGAAAAGTCAACCAAGAGTTGACTATTGAGTTAGAGTGCTCGGAACCGGATTCTGATGAATCGACTAGTTCCGGGGGATCATTTATGACTTAGGAGAGCAATCGGAATTGAATTCGGAGGTCCGGTGTAGAAATAGGCTTGAATTGGCTAAGGTTGAATTTTGGCGAAATCCGAACGGTAGGTGAGATCTTGATCCGGGGGTCGGAATGGAATTCCAATAGTTGCAGTAGCTTCGTTAGGTGATTTTGGATGTGCCTGCAAAATTTCAGGGTCATTCGGACGTCGTTTGGTCGGGTTTTTGATCGAATGTGTAATTCGGAAAGTTTTAAGAAATTTAGGCTTGAATCCGTGTGTAATTGGTGATTTTGATGTTTAGTGTGGTGTTTTTATGATTGGAACAAGTTCGTATCGTGTTTTGGAGTATGTTGGTGGTTTTCGTTGGGGTCCCGGGGGCCTCGGGATGAATTCGGGGTCCAAACGGACCAATTTGTGCCAAAAGGCACTGCTGTTCTGCTGCAATAATTGCAGAGAATTTTTGTTCATCGCGATCGCGGGAGGTGTGATGCGATCGCGTAAGGTCGACGGGTTGTGCATCGCGATCGCGTGGTGATGTCTGCGATCGCGTAGGTCAATGGCGGAATGCAATGCGATCGCGATTGGGTTCACGCGATCGCGTAAGGTCAAGTCCGGACGCAATGCGATCGCGTGGATGGAGTTGCGATCGCGTAGGGATCTTCTGTTGTTCACTGCGATCGCGTGCCAAAGGCGCGTTCGCGATGAAATAATCGAGCTGGCCATCGCGTTCGTGTGAAGACCATCGCGAACGCGTAGAGCAAATTGCTCTGGCAGTGAGTTTAATTACAGAACATTTCACATACGGGTTTCATTCACGAACCCTCCATTTTTGAGTTCCAAGAGAAGAAATTGACGGGAGATTGCTGGGAAATCATCGGGGTTTCGTCGGAGGTAAGTTTATGGCTTAATTACATCATTTTTACATGAAATCCTTGGTTAATTCCCTGTAAATGGAAGATTAATTGTGGGTTTGAGCCCTAAGCCTAAATTGAAGAAAAACACCGATTTGAGTGGGCAAACGGAGTCCGATTTTGGTAAATTTTATATGTATGGACTCGTGGCGAGGCGAGGATTCCAGAAATGTGAATTTCATAAATTTTCGGAATGTGGGCCCGGTGCTCGGGTTTTGGCAACTTTGGGAATTTTGATGTAAATTGAGTTATTTCGAATGGGTTGTGTTTAATTAGCCTATATTGATGTATTCTCATTGATTTTGAGCAGATTCGGCATTCAAGGTGATTGAATTGCGAGGCGAGCGCAAGGCGGATTAAGGCTTCTATCGGATCGAGGTGAGTGGTGGTAGTAAATAATGTACTGAGGGTTTGAAACCCCGTACTAGCACTTTACAGTGCTATATTGAGATGAGACACGCGTTCTATGATGGGCGTGGTGACATTGTGATAGGGGATTCGGACTTAGTCCTTCCCGGCTAATAGAATACTGTGTTGTACAACTGTTAATGAGGTTATAACTGTACCATTGGGCTAATAGCCATGTTTGGGGCCTCGTGCCGATCCGTAGAGCATTAGGGAACCTATAGAGCTAGGTGACCTTTACATTGTGTTGGAAATATACACTCAGCCGTAGTTATAACTGTATAGCATATCATGAGCCAGTACTAGATGTGTACTTGGAGGTAGACATAGGGTGGAATTCCTTATTCTAGCTGAGTGAGCCTGAGAGGCCAGGTCTATATTGACTGGGATAGGGTCGAGGACCTATTGCGAGGTATTACATATATATATACCTATATTGGATCGGGCTGCACGCCGCAGCAGTATATATATTGGATCGGACTGCACGCCGCAGTAATATACATGTGGGACGGACTGCACGCCGCAGTATTATTGCGCTTGGGCTGTAGGAGCCCCTTCGGAGTCTGAGTCTGCACACATTCCAGTGAGCGCGGTATTATAATATTATATGTATATATATATAATTTGGATCGGACTGTACGCCGCAGTAATATATGGTGGATCTGGCTGCACGCCACAGTATCATAGCGCTTGGGCCTAAGGAGCCCCTCCGAAGTCTGCACACACCCCCAGTGAGCGCCGTCGACGTTAAATGGCTGCACGCGGCAGCGGTATATGTATTGGAGCGGGCTGCACGCCGCAGCATTATACTTATGTATATTCATATATATACTAAAATACTGATATGATATAGACATATGTATATGTCTCCATATATTGAGATAGCTGTATACCGTAGTGGTATGAGTGAGAATGTGGTCAGTGTGGGACCTAGATGGCATAGATGTGGACCGGATATTGGGGGTATTCATTATAGTGATGACTTACCTGTGAGGTTACCCTTAGAACTGTATAGTGATAGTACAGGTGTTCTCACTTCCAGTCGTTGTTTATTATTGTTACTCACTGAGTTGAAATATACTCACCCCACTCCCCCGTATTTTTGTGTGTGCAGATATACATGATTAGGAGGGCAGTTGAGCTATCGCAACCGTTTGTGTTATCGCCATTCTATGGAGACTTCGAGGTAGCTGCCGACGTCCGCAGGACCCGATATTCCCTCATACTGTCTTTGATTATGTATTGATTATTTCTTTCCGCTCTGATCTTTGGTTGTAAACCTTATTACACTTATGTTCTTTAGAGGCTCATGACTCTTGACCCTTCGGTCTGAGGGAGTTAATATGTTTTGGGACTTGGTTCCTTGTTTGATACATTTATATCACTGTTGCTTATGACTTGATATGCTTAAATGGCCTAAAGAGAGCTTCTAGCCCCGTTATTGTTATTGATTGGTCAGGCTGGCTTAGCAATGTGCTGGGCGCCATCACGACCGGATTTGGGGTCGTGACAAGTTGGTATCAAAGCCTAGGTTTACTAGGCCTCGTGAGTCTTGAGCCGGTTAGTAGAGTCTTGTGGATCGGTACGGGGACGCCTGTACTTATCCTCGGGAGGCTGCGAACCTTTAGGAAATACTTTACATTTCTTGGAATTCTTATCGTGCGTACTTGATTCAGCTTGAGATACATTTTTGAAATTCCTTCCGCACGTCTGTGTACGCATCGAGCGCTCAGTAATATAATTGACTTATGGCTTGCAATTCCCCGATCGAGGGGCGAGATATAATCTCCATGAATTTATGTTGGGCCAGTTGGGAGGACTCGAGGCCAGATCCTTGTCCATGGCTTGAGCATCAAGGTACTAATTTCGCGAGCCGGTATTATGAAGTTCATACGATCGGTATTGATCTTTATTGTGATTTGATATGTAGCCCTAGCTATGGGCGTGAGAAATATTTCCATCGTCTCTTAATTGGAAGGTAAAGTGCCTTATTTGTAGTGGAACAAGTTTAAACTCAGGAAGACTAAAATGATTATGCTATGTGTATCCTGGTGGAAGGTATTGTGCTGAAATGCTAAATTGAGGCGAGGTAGGTGGGTTGATTCTCATGTGTAATTGAAAGGTATTGATATGTGTTATGATTCGAGCAGATACATCGCAGGTTCAAGTATAAATTGTGATGATATAATTCGTGTAGTATGGATATTTAATGTTGTTGAAATACATTGTGGTATCTTGTTGAGTTGTGGAAGTATAGCTAGGATGGTTTGGTGATTCTCTGGCAGGTGGATAGGCCAATTTACAAAGGAAACTCTGCCGAAATTTTTGGAAAATTCGGGACTTAGAAAAGATTTTGTCACCTAAAGAGGGGGCGTAACTGTTGTGTGTGAATGAATGCAAGAATTGCAAAAGAGTTAATATTTCTGATGATTCGAATCTCCGCCGAAGCTTGTAAATGACTTGAGTTTAATCTCATATTAACATTTCGGCATCACTTGAGTAATATTGATATGAGTGGTTGAAAGTGCTTTGATGAATGGCTTCGAGCTAAGTTGGGGAGGTTGCTATTGATTAACCGATTGCACTATTGTGTGCTATGTTGATTCTGTCTCTAAGTATGTTGGGAAATTCTGGTAAAGGTTATGGTGCTTCGTAGATCTGATGAAGTACTAGGGTGTTTTGAACTACTGTTGGTAAAGAATATTCACCATATAGAAAAGAAAGATAGCTGATTGTATTTGTAAGTAATCATGTTCTGCGATGTCAGAGTTCTAACAAAAAAAAACAAAACACGAGTGGTTCCACTCAATAGGACAGTTGAATTTTAGTTGAATAAGGGTGAATGATGCCCGAGAATGGTTTTGCAGTTTTCAAGATTTTGCTTGTAACAGTCAGGTGCCTTAAGATTTGTGTATATGGCTAAAGATGGCGGTTTCGTTAGAGAAGATCAAGGCTTGTGTTATATCATGTGAATGATGGGATTCTAGGTATCCGTATTGGGAAGTAATGATAACAATTTAAAAATGGCGAGAAGTTCATCAAAATAAAGTGTGGTAGAATGTGGTACTTTTGGGAAACATTGAGAGAGTATTCGATGGCCTATGGGTCTTAGACCGTGTGGTCTTGCGTACGAGTCTTGTGTGGTAAAAATGAGTTGATGGATTATGGTGCTACAGTAATGGCTAATATTAAATTAAGGATGAATCAGAAAGGAAACCGGGTAAATGGATCAACTTGTTAATAAACCTAAACGGTATGAGAAGGAATACGATTAATTCCTGGTATATGTTTGGAGTAATGAGTCTCGCTTCTATATGGGATCACGAAAGTCCTTGACTAGTTGAGTGCGCCAATGTTGAGGCGGAGGAAAGGGATATGAATTTTCATGTTGTCTTAGTGTGATATGGTATACACGATGTGTTATGGAAAGTTGATAATGGTATATTCTAGGTTTTGAGATCAGCTCATAATATATGGGAAGTCAATAAAATTATTGAGCAGCACGGACAGATGCAGGTGAATTAAGAATCGATCTTTCTGATGATTTAAGAAAATGGTACTGCTATTCTAGTAATTTGGCAGGGAATATGGTCCAAAAGGGACAAGGTAATGTAAACTGATAATATCTAATGGCATGGTGGCATAGTGAAATTTCTGAATGGCTGTCGTGGTATGAATGGACGCTTGATGTGCGTTATGTATATGTACGGTGAAATACGGAATCAGGCATAGTGATTCATATATTATATATGTGTAGGAGACTTGAAATTCTCGTTAATCCGCCTATGCAGTGGTTGTATATCGTGTGCATCGGCACCGTTTTGTGATTATTGGAAATCGGAAGCCTTAGAGGCTCTCTCTTGACTTGATAAAACGAATTCGGATTATGATACTCGATTGCTGACTGGTTGTCATAGGTCAGATTGTATAGACTAATGTGATATGGACTATGTCGGAAAATGGCACAAATTGCGTAGCAGAGAGCATCAGAGTATGCTCCAACAGAGTAGTTGTACACAGGACCAGCGGGCGACTGGTAGGTATTGCTTTGTTAATTGGACCTTAGGGGCGGATGTTAGTGTAGAGGTATCTACCATTGTTTCAGTTCCAGTATTGGGGAACTTTGACGGGTGCAATGCAGGTGGCCGAGCTTGAGGCTATGTATATGTTGTTGCGATGAGCGACTTGTCTCGATGTGCATTCCCTTTGCTAGATGTATTCGTGGATCGGGTGGCACGCCGCCACATGTATGGTATCTGGATCGGGTGGCACGCCGCCACATGTATGTTGTTGGAACGGGTTGCACGCCGCAACAGAATATTGTGAAAATGTAGTTAGTGGTATGTTACCATGTATACAGTACTTCCTAGCTTCTGAGGAATAGTCCGTATTAGACATCGCTCGGGGAATAGCACATCGGTTGTGTCCTTTCAGGATTTGATAGCAAATATCATTGTATCACCGCAAGTGTGATTGATTGCTTGAGTCCAGACATAGATATGCGTGTGGCTGACCGTTTGAGCTTGGTAACTTGAGGTGCTTCATGAGAATTGGTGTTCGGATAGAATGATGAATTGTGGCAAAGCCACGTGATGTTATGACCTTTCGAGGAGGATTCAGGTACTCTAATTCTATGATGTGGGACAAGATTTTCAGTTATGTGTTGTGAAGGTATTGAGGAATTTGAATTATAGCTCTTGTGTGTGAGCCGGTTGTCATGATTCGAGCGTGTTCAGATCGTTCTTATTGGAGCCTATGTTGTGCTCGTCGTGGCTTAGGCCGGTGTTGAGGTGTCATATCACCAGTGCGGTGTGTTAGAATCGAGATAACCGTTGGAGTCATTAATGAATACGAGCATATTGGATCTTAGCTTGTTAGAAAGGTAAAAATCGAGGTTTGGCTCCGAAACCTATCGTGGTATGAGTTTTTAAAAAAGGAAATAGATTCACCAATGGTTAACCTGAGAGATGGGTTCGGTATATCGCGTGCTTCAACTGCCGTGGGCAGGATATGGAGGTGTTGGAATAAGACCCTATCTAATGAAAGAGGTTTTCAGCTAGTATTTGGTTATTGTGGCCAGTTGTTGTGATTAGAGACTATCGTCTCGAGTGATTGGGTTGTCGAGACATCATACGATCTCACCCGGAGTAGTGAATATGGGTTATTGCAGTGGATTCGAGTGTATCCTGAGTATAGGCATGGGATTTGCAATTGGCATATGATTTCGGAAAGTACAATGTGATTTATGGTTCAGATGGTCTGTGAAATTTTGACTATATGGTGTTTTCGGACTTATGTGAGATAGGGTGACGTATGATCGCCTGAAATTATGCTTGGTAAGGTCATTCAGCTATTGGGTGGCTTC
Organism: Nicotiana noctiflora; assembly: GCA_032618575.1. Lineage (NCBI taxonomy): Eukaryota > Viridiplantae > Streptophyta > Magnoliopsida > Solanales > Solanaceae > Nicotiana > Nicotiana noctiflora. The sequence continues at coordinate 78,811 of JASVEL010002367.1, read as the reverse complement.
TAGTACAACTCCGAGTCCGCTCGAGGACGAGCGTTTGTTTAAGTTGGGGAGAATGTAACGACCCGGCCTGTCGTTACGGGAATTTCCACACCGTTACCTTGCAATTTCATATTTTATGCTTTTATAACAGTATTAGAGTACATCGGGTGAGTTAGGAGTGATTTGAATTGAAAATGAAACAAATAGCATGTTTGAAGAAAGCTTGAATATGGAAAGTCAACCAAGAGTTGACTATTGAGTTAGAGTGCTCGGAACCGGATTCTGATGAATCGACTAGTTCCGGGGAACATTTATGACTTAGGAGAGCAATCGGAATTGAATTCGGAGGTCCGGTGTAGAAATAGGCTTGAATTGGCTAAGGTTGAATTTTGGCGAAATCCGAACGGTAGGTGAGATTTTGATCCGGGGGTCGGAATGGAATTCCGACAATTGCAGTAGCTTCGTTAGGTGATTTTGGATGTGCCTGCAAAATTTCAGGTCATTCGGACGTCGTTTGGTCGGGTTTTTGATCGAATGTGTAATTCGGAAAGTTTTAAGAAATTTAGGCTTGAATCCGTGTGTAATTGGTGATTTTGATGTTTAGTGTGGTGTTTTTATGATTGGAACAAGTTCGTATCATGTTTTGGAGTATGTTGGTGGTTTTCGTTGGGGTCCCGGGGGCCTCGGGATGAATTCGGGGGTCCAAACGGACCAATTTGTGCCAAAAGGCACTGCTGTTCTGCTGCAATAATTGCAGAGAATTTTTGTTCATCGCGATCGCGGGAGGTGTGATGCGATCGCGTAAGGTCGACGGGTTGTGCATCGCGATCGCGTGGTGATGTCTGCGATCGCGTAGGTCAATGGCGGAATGCAGTGCGATCGCGATTGGGTTCACGCGATCGCGTAAGGTCAAGTCCGGACGCAATGCGATCGCGTGGATGGAGTTGCGATCGCGTAGGGATCTTCTGTTGTTCACTGCGATCGCGTGCCAAAGGCTGCGATCGCGTAGAGGAAAAATCAGGCCCTAGGGATTTGTGCATCGTGATCGCGTGCCAAAGGCTGCGATCGCGTAGGGTTAATTGGCCTGGCAGTGAGTTTAAGTTCAGAACAGAACCAGTCGCGGGTTTCATTCATGAACCCTCCATTTTTGAGTTCCAAGAGAAGAAATTGACGGGAGATTGCTGGGAAATCATCGGGGTTTCGTCGGAGGTAAGTTTATGGCTTAATTACATCATTTTAACATGAAATCCTTGGTTAATTCCCTGTAAATGGAAGATTAATTGTGGGTTTGAGCCCTAAGCCTAAATTGAAGAAAAACACCGATTTGAGTGGGCAAACGGAGTCCGATTTTGGTAAATTTTATATGTATGGACTCGTGGCGAGGCGAGGATTCCAGAAATGTGAATTTCATAAATTTTCGGAATGTGGGCCCGGTGCTCGGGTTTTGGCAACTTTGGGAATTTTGATGTAAATTGAGTTATTTCGAATGGGTTGTGTTTAATTAGCCTATATTGATGTATTCTCATTGATTTTGAGCAGATTCGGCATTCAAGGTGATTGAATTGCGAGGCGAGCGCAAGCCGGATTAAGGCTTCTATCGGATCGAGGTGAGTGGTAGTAGTAAATAATGTACTGAGGGTTTGAAACCCCGTACTAGCACTTTACAGTGCTATATTGAGATGAGACACGCGTTCTATGACGGGCGTGGTGACATTGTGATAGGGGGTTCGGACTTAGTCCTTCCCGGCTAATAGTATACTGTGTATTATGACTGATAATGAGATTATAAATGTGTAGTTGGGCTAATAGCCATGTTTGGGGCCTTGTGCCGATCTGTAGAGCATTAGGGAACCTATAGAGCTAGGTGACCCTTATATCGTGTTAGATACATAAACTCAGCTGTAGTTATAACTGTATAGCATATCATGAGCCAGTACTAGATGTGTACTTGGAGGTAGACATAGGGTGGAATTCCTTATTCTAGCTGAGTGAGCCTGAGAGGCCAGGTCTATATTGACTGGGATAGGGTCGAGGACCTATTGCGAGGTATTACATATATATATACCTATATTGGATCGGGCTGCACGCCGCAGCAGTATATATATTGGATCGGACTGCACGCCGCAGTAATATACATGTGGGACGGACTGCACGCCGCAGTATTATTGCGCTTGGGCTGTAGGAGCCCCTTCGGAGTCCTGAGTCTGCACACATTCCAGTGAGCGCGGTATTATAATATTATATGTATATATATATAATTTGGATCGGACTGTACGCCGCAGTAATATATGGTGGACCTGGCTGCACGCCACAGTATCATAGCGCTTGGGCCTAAGGAGCCCCTCCGAAGTCTGCACACACCCCCAGTGAGCGCCGTCGACGTTAAATGGCTGCACGCGGCAGCGGTATATGTATTGGAGCGGGCTGCACGCCGCAACATTATACTTATTGATATTCATATATATACTAAAATACTGATATGATATAGACATATGTATATGTCTCCATATATTGAGATAGCTGTATACCGTAGTGGTATGAGTGAGAATGTGGTCAGTGTGGGACCTAGATGGCATAGATGTGGACTGGATATTGGGGGTATTCATTATAGTGATGACTTACCCGTGAGGTTACCCTTAGAACTGTATAGTGATAGTACAGGTGTTCTCACTTCCAGTCGTTGTTTATTATTGTTACTCACTGAGTTGAAATATACTCACCCCACTCCCCCGCATTTTTGTGTGTGCGGATATACATGATTAGGAGGGCAGTTGAGCTATTGCAACTGCTTGTGTTATCGCCATTCTATGGAGACTCCGAGGTAGCTGCCGACGTCCGCAGGACCCGATATTTCTTCCTACTGTCTTGATTTATGTATTGATTATTTCTTTCCGCTCCGATCTTTGGTTGTAAACCTTATTACACTTACGTTCTTTAGAGGCTCATGACTCTTGACCCTTCGGTCTGAGGGAGTTAATATGTTTTGAGACTTGGTTCCCTGTTTGATACATTTATATCACTGTTGCTTATGACTTGATATGCTTAAATGGCCTAAAGAGAGCTTCTAGCCCCGTTATTGTTATTGATTGGTCAGGCTGGCTTAGCAATGTGCTAGGCGCCATCACGACCGGATTTGGGGTCGTGACAAAAACCCAATGCATCATCTGAAGCCAGGCCACTAAACACTGGAGGGTCATATTTCTTGAACCTCTCTAATCTACGCTGCTCGTCCTCAGAGGCAGCTGGTCCACCTCCTGGTTGTGTTGGGGCGGCAGGAGGCATAACCAAAACATCTGGAATCTGTCCCACTGGCACACGCTGCTCCGGTGTAACGGCTGCGGGAGTCTGGGCCCCTCCCCCGGCCTGAGATGTAGCTGCAACAAGAGGAAGCAGTCCTGCCTGGGCTAAAGTGGTATACATACTCATGAACTGAGCCAGAGTCTCCTGTAGTGCTGGAGTAGTAGCAGCTGTAGTCGGTGTACCAGGTGCTTGCGCTCCAACCTGGTCTACCTGTGGCACCTCAGCGGCAGCGCGCGCGGGTGCCTGTGGCTGCACCTCGGACGCGTCCTCGTCCTCTACCTCGGCCCCGGCCTCTGACGGCGGCAACAGGGGGCGCGGGTACCTGATCGTCGCGAGTAGCTCGTGTCCTCACCATCTGTGAGAGAATAGAAATCAATAGTTTAGATTTTGATGCCAAAAATGTCGCACGACAAGGAATCCAAAGAAATGAAGAGTTTCCTAAACAGTTACATAGTCCCTCGTAAATAAATACAGACGTCTCCGTATCGATCAACGAGAATCTAGGTAACCGGTCTGTGTCCCATGACTCCTATGAACCTAGAGCTTTGATACCAACTTGTCACGACCCTAGTTCACCAATCGTGAACATGTCGTGACGGCACCCAGTCCCCACGACTAGGTAAGCCTAACACTTTGCGGAATGTACAAGTTTATGAACTTTAAACAAGAAATAGCGGAAAATGATATAAATAGGAATGTAATCCGTGCCGCTTGGCACATACACTCGTCAACACACTGCATAAAAATACCACCAAGATCCGGAATCCCACGGTAACACAGACTAAAAGAAATACAACTGTGGCTCTATGTGTAAAGAGTATCTAAAACAACGAAATGAAGGAAAACATCTACTAGAACTATCAGAATAGAAGGAGGGCCTCCGGATCCGCGGACGTAGCAGATCATACCTCGAGGTCTCCAAGTGTGCTGCCGATATCACCTAGTATGGGCCTGTCCTGATGTACCTGGATCTGCACAACAAAAGTGTGCAGAAGAGTAGCATGAGTACACCACGGCGGTACTCAGTAAGTGCCAAGCCTAACCTCGATGGAGTAGTGACGAGGAAGGTCAGGGCCCTACTGAGAGAACAATAACATAATGACAATAACAGTTTAACAGATAATAACAATAATTTCCGAAATAACAACATTACGATGTTTACTGAAACTGTCTACAATCAAGCTAATAACAAATAACCAACTCAAATAAACAAATCCAGGATCTGTGGGAATTGAACCCACAGTCCCATTCTCAGTACCCCTGGGTCTCCGGGAATCGAACCCGCAGCCCATGTCTCAATAATATCTCAATAACTCAGGATCTCCGGGAATCGAACCCGTAGTCCCTACCAATAACTCAGGATCTCGGGAATCGAACCCGTAGTCCCTACCAATAACTCAGGATCTCGGGAATCGAACCCGTAGTCCCTACCAATAACTCAGGATCTCGGGAATCGAACCCGTAGTCCCTACCAATAACTCGGGATCTCGGGAATCGAACCCGTAGTCCCTACCAATAACTCAGGATCTCGGGAATCGAACCCGTAGTCCCTACCAATAACTCAGGATCTCGGGAATCGAACCCGCAGTCCCTACCAATATCACTTCGGGTCTCTGGGAATCGAACCCACAGCCCCGGGTCTCCGGAATCGAACCCGCAGTCCACAAGCACAGCAAATAAAGGAATACACAGAGAGAATAAATTATGCTTAACTATAACTTTACCGAAAAAAATAGTGCCAATAATTAACAAGGAGTTCAAATAAGGCAATTAGGCAACTAAACAGTTAAGTGCTACCTAATCATGCTCTTCTAACCACTACCGGGTAAAATATCAAATTAACAACCAAAGACAGGGATATCGCTCATCGAACATTTTTGAATAAAGTACGTGTTCAACAACCAGCGCATGTACACGCCCGTCACCTCGCGTACAAGGCTTTTAAACTATCACATAATATCCTAGGGGTGAAAATTTCCCCACACGAGGTTAGACAAGCCACTTACCTCAATTCCGGTACAACACCGCTAAGTAATAACCCTCTTGCCACGAATGTCGGCCTCCACAAGTGTAGTATCTGATAAAATCAATAGAATCACGTCAAAATAGGCCAATTGGGCATTACCCAATCAAAATAACTCAAAATTCACCAAAACCCACAAGTTGCCAAAACCCGACTTTCGGTACGCTTAACGGAAATTCACGAAAGTTATATATTCGGAACCCTTGTTTCAATACGAGTCTATGCATATAAAGTTTACCAAATTCGGACTCCGTTTGCCCACTCAAAACCTTGATTTTCTAAAGGTTTTGGTCTAGGGTGAAAAACCCCCATTAATTACCCAAATTCCTCCATTTTCATGAAAAACTTGCATAATATTATCAACAACAATCATAATTGGAGTCCATAATTGATTACCTGAAGAAACCCCTTGAATCGCCCTTCAAAATCGCCCAAATCGCCCCTTAAGCCGAGACCCAAAATGTGTGAAATGTTCTGAAATTTTTCTAACTTCTCATACACTTACTTACAGCGATTTTCGCTTCTGCGGAACATTTTCCGCTTCTACGCATCCGTATCCGCGACCAAAGGGTCGCTTCAGCGGTTCCAGGTCTGGCTGGCCATTTCCGCTTCTGCGAACAAGAGGGCCGCTTAAGCGGATCCGCTTCTGCGAAGAAGCATCCGCTTCTGCGGAAACGTCCGCCTCTGCGCATAGTTGACCGCTTCTGCGGTCTCGCCCAAACGGTAAGATGTCCGCTTCTGCGGACCATGTCCATTTCTCCCCGTCCGCTTCTGCGATCACTGGCATCGCACCAGCGACCCCGCTTCAGCGGATTGGATTCCGCTTCTGCGGAAATAGCCGCTCTTGCGCATCTCGTCCGCTTCTGCGGACACGCTCCTGCGCCCAAAATTCCGCAGGAGCGGAAACAACAGAAACAGGATCCCAACCTGCAATTCTTCCACAATTTCTCCCGTTTAACCATCCGAAATCACCCCGAGGCCCCCGGGACCTCATCCAAACATACCAACACATCTTAATACCTTATTCGAACTTGCTCAATTCCTCAAAACACGTCTAACAACATCAAATCCCATAATTCACATCGAATTCAAGCCTAAATTTCTTAAAACTTTCCGAATTGCACATTCGATCAAAAACCCATCCAAACGACGTCCGAATGACCTGAAAATTTGCGGACATATCCAAAATCACATAACGAAGCTACAGAAATTGTCGGAATTCCATTCCGACCCCCGGATCAAAATCTCACCTATCGATCGGATTCGCCAAAATTTCAACCTTCGGCATTTCAAGCCTAATTGAGCTACGGACCTCCAAAATACATTCCGAACGCGCTCCTAAACCCGAAATCACCTAACGGAGCTAATGGAACCATCGGATTTCCGTTCCGAGATCGTCTTAACACTGGTTCCGGCTACGGACCGTTTTCTAGTTTCAAAGCTCTTATTTAGGGACTAAGTGTCCCAAAATGCTCAAATTTTCGAAACCGACTCTCCCGGCAACCCACAATAGCAGAAATGAACTTAGGGGAACAGTTAAATTAGGGATTGGGGCGTAATTTTCTAAAACGACCGGTCGGGTCGTTACAACAAGTAGGTAGGTGTCCAATTTTGCACCATCTACCCAGCAATAGAAGGCCGCTATTTGGTTAATTTTTAGCATCAAATTATTTTTAATATTTTCACATATTCAGTTCAAGCATTTGCATCATCTTATTTTGGGTGGTCGAGATTAATCTTCACACACCCGTTAATTTTACGTCTTGGCATGTGAGTCGAGGTACTATCCCTTAAGTTTCGAAAACGGTTGATACCGTATTCCGGGCCTCGATAGCTTTATGACTTGCCAACGCTAAATAATAATAGTCATTTCATGTCCAATTAACTCTTATATCCTAATTACATATCTTGATTTTGAGCTTGTCGATTTTCAAACAGCCAAATATTATCTAACGTCAAATTATTCGTCTGTGGCCCCTTTGAAAATCAGTCTATATAAGACGCAGTCTCATTATAACAAAATTTTTTTATTTTCCTTCATGAAAGAAACTGGGGCAGATTTTTGGCACGCAGAATATCATCTCATGAAGTAATAATCAAAAACTTCCTAAAGATTGGGGCAATTTTTGAAAAACATTAGAGTTATGCAAGAAAAAAAAAACTTGTGCGAGAGCTAAAGCTTTGATGTTCAACATAAGTTATCCCTTTACAAAACTTAAAATTATTTCGCGTCCATGTCAACAAGTCTCAAGCGTTAGAGCCCTCTAGATAACAATTCATTCTCGTCCATCCTTTTTGCAACATCGGCCATCATTTCTAGTTTAAGGCTCCAACTTAACATAACATGAATTAATCTATATACTCTGTTATTTTTAGGTATTTATTTCATTATGATTATGCGCTAACACTTTATTTTCGTTTGTATAGTTTTATTCTTCCTTTAAAAGTTGCCTAGCATTTAACACTGTTTTGGCTGCGAATCTGCAAAAGGACGAGGCAATTATGACAGACCGATTTAAAGAATTCAACACTAGTAAGGGACTATTGCAAGCACAGACCGATGGTACCAAGGCGAATGTGGTCCGAAGAAACGTGTTGGTTAATCTTGGAAACACTTTCGACCTACTTCCAAATATAGCTTCTACTTCCAGCTCAAATCAAAATATTTGTTTAACTATATCTTCTTGCCCAAATCCTACTTATACAATCTCTCCACAAATACCATTAACTTACACTCCTAATCAAGTTATGACGATGCCCAATATCCATCCTTATGCAGTCGCTATTCCTTTTAGGAAAGACAAGCAAGACCAATTAGCATTGTGCCAATATGAAAGATGTGGTAAAGAATTTCAGTCAAATGGCCATAAGAATTTGGATAATGAGCTCCATCATCTAAGGAAAGCCATTGAAAATGAGCTGCAATCAAGAAGTTATCAAAGTTTGAAGTATGAAGATTTGTGTTTGCATCCACATGTTGAAATTCCGCTAGGGCACAAGCTCCCAAAGTTCAACACGTTTAATGGGATTGGAGATCCCGTTGCTCATTTAAAGGATTACTGCAGTAGATTGATTGGTATTGGACATAATGAGGCCGTTTGAATGAGATTATTCATTCTAAGTTTGTCCGGATTAGCGCTCACTTGGTACACCAGACAAGATTTTAGAAAATGGCATACATGGGAAGATATGGCCCATGATTTTGTGAAGCAATACGAGTTTAACATCAAAATTGATCCGCACATGGTTGATTTACTCAAGATAAAGAAAATGCCGCGTGAATCTTTTCAAGAATATGCCACACGATGGAGGTTAGAAGCTTCAAAAATTCATCCTCCATTGCCAGAGGGGGAATTGATATCAACCTTTGTCCAAATTCAAGAAGGCATATATTTTGATAAGTTGCTCGGAACTGGTGCACGCAATTTCTCTGATTTGATTCGAATTGGAAATAAGCTAGAATGTGGCATTCTGGAAGGAAGAGTTGTCGGCAAATCAACAGCTCAAATGATTAACCAAACCTTCCATCAAGAGATACATGGAAACCTGCAAGGCAAAGAAGATAACTCAGTTGCCACGACTATGCACCAGCCACAATGCTATGACAATAACCCATTTTTTCAATCTTATGCCACTTCCAACTTACACAAAAGCCATCTCCAGCCTAATTGCCAGCAAAAATTTTAGCAAAACTTCCAGAAGTAATCTCCCCGAGCACAATGCAGCCTCCGACCGCAAAAGAAGGTGAAGCCCTGCTCTTTCACTCACTTGGATGAGCCATTAGTTGACATACTTGAACGATTGAAAGCCAAAGGTCTTCTACAACTGAGGAAGGGGTTTATCTCTGAGTATCCACCTCAAAACTTTGATCCATCTAAGAATTGTGGATTCCATTCAAACATTCAAGGACATGACACCGAAAATGTTCAGCACTCAAATTCAAGATACAATGCATGATTAAGCAGGGGAAGATAAAGGTACAACCAGAGTTACCCAGCAATAATTGCAAAATTTCAACTAAAGGCACGATTATTGTCAAAGGCGATCTATCAAAATTGGCACCTAGATGTTTGAAAAGAAAGCGCATAACAGATCAGGAAGACTAAAATGATATCATATCACAGGCATTATAATTTTGCTGCTATCACTCTATGCGTTGCTATCATGCCTCACTTTTGTAATGAACTACGTTCAGACCTGATTCCCGTTTAAGAGGGGATACGTAGGCAGCCCTATGGGTTCGGTCTCATCATAATAAAAATTCTATTTGCCCCAAAAGCCAAAACCGGGGCAGATTTTGCAGAAGGATCCTCATCATTCGGCAACGCAGAAAATAAAATCTCGAGCCACATATTCATTACAAGGACAATAGCAAATTCCAAAATGCCATGGAAAGAAGTTGCAGATTCAAAGCCAAACTTTTACGTTCAATGCAAGGCAACCACTTTATTTTGTACTAATGAATTTTCTTTGAGTAATGCAGGGGCATATTTTATTATTCTTGAACGTTATACGTTATTGCAAAGCTCAGAATCGAGTCAAAAGTCGCAAAGTTCATGCAAAGCAAAGGATAAAGCCAAGCAAGCACACAAACTTTGAAACTTACAATTTTTCTTTGACTGCAGGAATTTATTAATAGAAAAACTTTCTTTTGAAGCTCCAACAACTGTTACCATTGCACTAGGAATATTCACTACTACAAAGGCATTTCATCAAGCACTCTGCATCGCACCATTTCTATTATAAAATCATTGCGCCAAGCTCTCTGCATTGCACCATCAATATATGTTGCTTTGAAGTAACCATGCCAAGCTCTTCGCATTGCACCAATCTGGTAATTTTAAATCAAGCATAACATTTAGGCTTGTCTGCCTTTAATAGGACACTTAGGCTGGTCCGCCTTTAATTAGACGTTTAGGCACATTTTGCCTTTAATTAAATATTTAGGCTTATCCGCCTTTAATTGGATTTTTAAGCATGCTTGCATTTAATATGATATTTAGGCTAGTCCGCCTTCAATAAGACATTTAAGCTTTATTTATCCGCATTATTAAATATTTAAGCACGCACGCCTCTATAGTATTTAAGATGTTTGTTCGCCTTCAAATGGAACACTTAGGCTCGTCCGCCTTCAATAGGACGTCTAAGCACATTTTACCTTCAATTAATTTTTTAGGCTTATCTGCCTTAATTGGATTTTTAAGCACACTTGATTTTTTGATATTCAGGCTTGTCCGCCTTTAATAGGACACTTAGGCTCGTCCGCCTTTAATAGGACAAGTTATGCACATTTTGCCTTTAATTAAATATTTCAACTTATCCGCCCTTAATCGAACATTTATGCACATTTATCTTTAATAATATTTAGGCTTGTCCGCCTTTAATATGGCATTTTTGCGTTATATTTAAGCTTAACCGCCTTTAATTGGATTTTTAAGCACGTTTGCCTGTTAATATGGTATTTAGGTTTGTCCACCTTTAAAAGCATATTTGTGCATTAAAATTTAGGTTTATCCGCCTTTAATTAAATATTTAAGCACGCTCGCCTTTATTACATTTAGGCTCGCCCGCCTTTAATGGGACATTTAAGCACTTTTTCCTGTAATATTATATTTAGGCTTGTTCGCCTTTAATATGACATCTATGCATTAAATATTTACATTTATACATATTCAATGGATTTTTTTAAGCAAGTTTGCCGTTAATATGATATTTACGCTTGTCATTATATTTAGGCTTGTTCGCCTTTAACATGACATCTATGCATTAAATATTTATATTTATACATATTTAATTGATTCTTTAAGCAAGTTTGCCGTTAATATGATATTAACGCTTGTCCGCCTTCAACATGACACTTTAGCACATATTCGCACGCTTTTCATTAATTTATTTTGACCTTGATGGTCATGCTTTTGATGTTATTACAGAAATACATCATTATCATAAATTATTGCAAAACACATTTATAAACTGCATGTTATTGTTGAAAATTATTATTGGCATAAAGCTATATTTTATCAAATCAGTCGGCCGTATTGTATAAGTAAATACCCAAAAGGTGTCATTTTCATAAGATTATTTTACAGCATATTGCATTTCAATATCTACTCTACTAACGAATTTGTCTTGCAGAAAATATAGCGCAACATCAAGATCAAGCCGAGCTATAATACATTATATTTTAAATCTCATAGTTTTCTTTGAGTGCAGGACTTTACTAATAATAAACTTCAGCATGCAAATTTTCAAATCATTGGCACCGCTCCTTGAAAAGGCACTGCATCAAGCTCTCCGCACGAAGGATATTTGCTATTGCACCAAGCTCTTTGCATCGCACCTTGAATATTTTATTATAACTTTGGCATCAGGATCAAGATTTATGTACCATATCAATTTTTTTGCACCGCATCATATTAATATTTGTAATTACAAATCAAGCACTACATATCGGGTCTATCCGCCCTCAAACAGGATATATTGGGTCCATCCGCCCTCAAACAGGATATATCGGGTCCATCCGCCCTCAAATAGGATATATCGGGTCCATCCGCCCTCAAATAGGATATATCGGGTCCATCCGCCCTCAAATAGGATATATCGGGTCCATCCGCCCTCAAACAGGATATATCGGGTCCATCCGCCCTCAAACAGGATATATCGGGTCCATCCGCCCTCAAATAGGATATATCGGGTCCATCCGCCCTCAAATAGGATATATCGGGTCCATCCGCCCTCAAATAGGATATATCGGGTCCATCCGCCCTCAAATAGGATATATCGGGTCCATCCGCCCTCAAATAGGATATATCGGGTCCATCCGCCCTCAAATAGGATATATCGGGTCCATCCGCCCTCAAACAGGATATATCGGGTCCATCCGCCCTCAAACAGGATATATCGGGTCCATCCGCCCTCAAACAGGATATATCGGGTCCATCCGCCCTCAAACAGGATATATCGGGTCCATCCGCCCTCAAATAGGATATATCGGGTCCATCCGCCCTCAAATAGGATATATCGGGTCCATCCGCCCTCAAATAGGATATATCGGGTCTACCCGCCCTCAAATAGGATATATCGAGTCCATCCGCCCTTAAATAGGATATATCGGGTCAATCCACCCTCAAATAGGATATTAAAGTTAATCCTTCCGCAAAAGGACTTTCTATTTATTTCGACCCGAGTGGTCCCGCTTGCATAAATATTGCCAAAACATACCTTTCATAAATCATTGCCAAATACATTTATCTTTATAAACTAAATCTTTATGTGCCATTGTCGACTATTAAATATGTCACCATAAAATTATTTTTATATGTTGCACAATAAATTCACATTTCTCAAGAATTGACGTCTAAATATTATTTTCATAAGATTATTTTATGGCACATTACAACTTATTTCCTAACGAATTATCTAGTATGCCAAGCTTTGCAGGAAATATAGCACAGCGTGGAACTATATCTTAGCAGTGAACTGGGGCAGTTTGTTGGAGAGGAATACCAAACTCTCCAACAAAGGTCAAGGATCTCGAACTCCGCTCGGCTCGACTCTCAAAATTCCTACCCAAATTCTTATTTCAAACATTTTTCTTTCAATCACGATACCCACAGTCTTTATGATTCGACACTGGGGCAGCATTTTTTTAAGATCTGCATCAATTGTTAAATCCTAATCCAGGGTACCATCAGTTTTGAACTACATATGGCCTGATTCTCGTGAAATCCGAGATATGTAAGCAACTCAAAATCGGAGTTCGGCCGCAATAATTATTTTTTTTGTCCCTTTTGTCCCATTCCAATCTTGATGGTCAGGACAAAATTGGCTATAAGTCAATGTTCTTTGCCCGAAAACTCTTTTATCGTCTCCGGTCAAAGAGGGGCAGCTGTTGACATCCAATTTTGACCCTCCTTTCTTCCAAACAATTTTTTTAAGCTTATAATATCACTAATAATGTAAGAATAGTTATTTTACCATTTTTAGCTCAAACTGGACCTAATTATTATTATTATTTAGCTAATATCACTATTACTAGTATTATTAATATTACTACTACTATCATTGGAATTAGTACTAGTATTGATACATTATGACTACTGCTAAGTACTATTATTATTATTAGTATTAATATTAATTTGATATTAGTGTTAGTGTTACTATTATTACTACGACTACTATCATTATTTTATTAGTAGTATTAATATTTTTATCATAAAATTATTGCTATTTTTGTCGTTATTGCCATTAGTATTACAATTTAATTATATTAATACTATTGTTGCAACTACTACTACTACTACCTTTATTGTTATTATTATTATTATTATTATTATTATTATTATTATTATTATTATACTTATTATTATTATTATTATTATTATTATTATTATTATTATTATTATGTTGTTGTTGTTGTTGTTGTTGTTGTTGTTGTTGTTGTTGTTATCATTATTACTGCTACTAGTACTACTATCGTCTTTATCAATATATTTTAATGATATTTATTGTTACTTTCACGGAAAAATATTTTTTATTTCTTTTATCTAACTAAGAAAAAATATGTTTTGCAAAAGAAATGTGGCCTAGTTAGTAACCCATTATTTTTCTACTTATTCTAGCAGCTCAAATTACTCCAAACAAGACCACCCGAATAGATCCTTAAATTAGCCCAAAAATATTAGCCCGTGTCTTTGTTCTTTTCTAGATTCTTCTACCAAAATATCTCTCTTTTTGGATTTCAAGAATTCTATTTAATTATAATAAGTTTTCTTTTAAAATTCCAACACTAAACTTTGACCAAATCTAAAAATATTACACCACTTTTGTTCTTTCTTCACGTGAACAATCTCCTCTTTCCCATAAAACTTTTGCTTTTCAGAAAGTTGGCATCTTTCTCCCAATTTTTCTCTTTTTCCTCTCTCATAAAAAGTCTTTCCATTCTCTACACCTTTTCCTCTATAATTTTTTGAATGCCAGAAAGAGATTTGGCATATTTGGTAAAATCTCTGCTGTCATACCTATACTTTGCCCATTGAAAATCAATTGTCTCTAACGGCTCCTTGAATAAAATACCCGTGATTTCTTCTGATTTCTTTTGAAATTCAAACTGAGGCTCAAACAATTTCCATCTATAAATATTCATGAATGCTTTCAGCGAAAAAGGAGGCAGAAGAGAGCTGGACAACCCTTTCTATCCCCTTTAGCCCTCAGTGGCTAACTATCCAAAGCTTATCTTCTTCCTTGCTCTCTAAAAAATCCAGCTTTTAAGTTTTCTCTGCATTTGACCTCTATTTAGTCCATAGCCTTGCCAAAACTTTTATTTATTTATTTTGTTGCGTCCGCATTTGACGATCTTCCGAAAGAGCTGAGATAAAGTCAAAGATGTTCTTGACGCCGCCCTCAGTTCACTGCCCGCAAAAAGGTCAGTGGTTCTTAAATTTTTTTTTTTCGTAACTTTATTTAAAGATTTGCAACGAGTATTTATTTTGTTTAATAGCATGAGCTATAACTTTTAGTTTTATAGAAATTATGATTCAGAGACCCTTGTGAGTAAAAGTCATGTAGTTGGTATTTCTTTTTTATAAAAATAGGAACCAAATAATGCATTGACTAATGTACTTATAAGAATAGATTCATGAGTTACAGATTAGTCTTTATTTTATAGCCTTTTGATTTATATGCCATAATCTACCTTCATTTTATTTTATTGTAATCAAGTTATTATCATTTTTTACCCAGCAGCATGCATTAAGTTAAAAAATATTTTTTTTTCTTGCTTTCCCACCTTTGGGCTTAAAGATGTAGTTTCTGCACTCTCTTTGTGTTTCGAAACCATATTTAAAGGCCATGACCTTCCTTTTAAAAGTTCTTACTTCATTGTTTAAATTAGAACATTTCTCGTTGCTGTAAGGTTTATTATTTCTCTGCTTTAAGTATCATACATAGCATGAGATTAGAATTTAACTATCTTATTATTTAGTGGGATATTTCGTTAGTTAGCAAAGAGTTCTTTTAGAAATTATTCTTTAATGAAATCTATGCATAGACTACCATTAAAATAATACTAATAGGATTCTATTAGTATAACTTAAAAAAAATAGTTAAAAGATTGTTTGTTAATTATCTATTTGAATTTTTAAGAAGAGAAGGATGTTCACATCGTCTTTAGGTGTGGTGCATATCCTTATTTCTAATTTCTTCATACTGTTAAAGGGTAATATTTAGATTATGTTTGGTAAAATAATTTACAAGTTGATCTAAGAAATACTTGAAATATTGTTCTTTGTTGTAATTATTCTATGCAAATAACTTGCACTACTGTAGTTGTGGTATACAACTCTTTTTCTTAATATTTGTATTACCTTTATGAATTGTCCCCTAATCTTTTGCTTCATTTTTCTTTGCATGTCATGTACATCGGAGCAACAAAGAGTCTCAAGCGGGACTCTATCACTATCAAAGTCGAATCAAGCACTACTCTCTTGTGGCTTCCTCCAATAGCATAACTGCAGGATCCTTCTTCCTAATTGAATTAGATAAAAGATTATTTATTATTCTATCTTATTTTTTAGATACTTTTTGGTGACCTATATTTTATATGTGTCTTGATTATTTATTTAGTAGGCATTAATTTAAATAATAGTAAAATCTCAATCTGTTAATATAAAGTTAAGCATGGAATTTAGATTTTACATTTATCTATGTTAAACCAATCAAAGTTTTGATTTCTTATTTTCAAAACGATATTCTTTTCAAACGACAACATTTTCAAGCATTATAATTGTAGGACCACTAATCATTTCAAGCAATTTTTTTAATCAACATAGTAATTGAGTCTATTTGTAGTATAGTCTATTAACTTAAGTTCTAGTAAAAGTCTATATTATTTTTTAAACTAGCTAAGTCCATAAAGTCTTTTCAAAAGATAATATTTTTCAAGCATTATGATTGTAGGACCACTAATCATTTCAAGCAATTTTTTATCAACGTAGTAATTGAGCTCATTCGTAGTATAATCTAATAATCTAAGTTTGGCCGGTTAATCGTATTAACGGATCATATAGGGTGCCTTAACAACCTTCCCTATAGGATTAATTAGAACCCTTACCCATACTTTTAAGGTTAAGTAGACCATAAAACAGAGTTAATTTTAAGCACTATTTAACTAAAATTGGTGTCCTAATTCACCGTTAAAATAATTAGGTGGCGACTCTCTTAATTAATTAAACCCGCGGAATTATCCAATATGTTATACTCTAGTTTGACCAGTGTTAAAATGGGGTATAACACACAGTGACGGAAAAGGAGATGCTTGCGGTCGTGTTCGCATTCGTGACAAGGAAGGTCAGGTGTCACGACCCCAAATCCGGTCGTGATGGCGCCCAGCACACTGCTAGGCCAGCCTGACCAATTAACAACAATCACGGAGCCATAAGCTCACTTTATCCAATTTAAGCATACGGAAATAATTCAACGGTGATAGATACATATTAAAAACAGGGAACCAAGTCCCAACACGTGCCAACTCCCATAGACCGAAGGGTCAAGAGTCATGAGCCTCTACAGAGTATACAAAGTGTAAATAGTGAATATAACCGTGCACAAGTGTGGGATGATCAGAACAAAATACAGACAAACTGGAGAATCAGGTCCTGCGAACGCTAGCAGCTACCTCGATTGTCCAGAAGCACTCCCGAGCCGCAATAGAATCAGCCCTGCTATAATGTACCTGAATCTGCACACAAGGTGCAGGGAGTCGGGTGTGAGTACTTCCAACTCAGCGGTAATAAAAGTAAATAATGCTGAAGGGAAGAAAAACCACGCAAGACACTATCTCTTGCTACACAATAAAGAACTATCATTAAACTTCAAAACACTATCATTTTATTCCTTTTCAGCATATGTGAGTAGATTATTTAGAAATCTCAATTTTTAGCTACTTTCTTTCATGATAATATACCAATACCTGGGAGAATCTCAAGCAGTGCAAGTCAGCACTCAAATCGGCCTCTCGGGCTCAGCACTCCTTAACAATTTATACCAGGAGATCTGGTCAATAAAGCAACAAATGCACATGTGCCAGTAAAGTATGAGTGCTAAAATGTTATGCCACGTAGTACACGTAAACCAATGTATGTATGCCATGCAATGCATATGACCGCTACGGTGTGTAGCCCGATCCTTTTGGGTACCCGTGCTCACTGGGGGTGTCCAGACTCCGGAGGGGCTCCTACAGCCCAAGCACAATATTAATATCACACCTGCTGCGGCGCGCAGCCCGATCCATATACCACTGCGGCGTGCGGTCCGATCCATGCATGTGTATGCATATGCTCATATGAATGTCATGCCCTAACATATGGCCCTCGGCCCCAATCAGTTTAACAGATAATCAAGAAAGCCCTACGGGCAACAATATCATATTAGTTCACAGCAAAAATGTTATTTAGACCTTGTTCAAGTTTTTCATAACTTTATAAGAAATGCTGAATAGCAAAATATCATTTAAAACCTTAAATTTAGAATAAAATATGCACAGTGTTATCAAAACAGTGATACCAATCCCTGAAGGACTCAAATAATTGGCACGAAGCCCAAACATGATAATTAGTCCAATTCATTTCAACAATTAGGTGTTATTATTTATTAAGCGGGACGGACCAAGTCACAATCCCCAATGGTGCTCTACCCCACGCCCGTTATCGGGCGTGCAAGTCACCTCAACACATCACTAAGATGTGCAAGTCCGGGGTTACCTAACCCTCAGGACATCATTTACAAGTATTACCCACCTCGAACCGACGAAAGCTCATGCCCGCGACGCCCTAGATCCTCGAACCGGCATCCACGCACGTCAAAACTAGCCAAAATCAGTACAAATATATCAAAATAGGAAAATGGAACATAACCCAATCGAAAGAACTCGAAAAATATCAAAAATCACGAAATTTGCAAAACTCGAGCCCCGGGACCACATCTCGAAAAATTTCGAAACTCATATTTCCAGAACCCTCGTCTCGCCACGAGTCCATACATATAAAATTTACCAAAATCGGAGTTCGATTGGCCTTTCAAAACCCAAATTTTCGTTTTCTATATCTAGGCCACAATCCTTCACAATTTCCACCCAAATTCATGAAGATTGATGTTAATTCTACCATAAAGTGATGTTTTTGAGTCAAGAAACTTACCTCCGATGAATACCCGATGATTTCCCAGCGTTTTCCCGTGATTTCTTCTCTCTAGGGCTTAAAAATGATGCTTTGGGGTGTATGAACCCGTAATGAAATGTTTCTGGACTTAAACTCACTGCCTGGGCCATTTACTCTACGCGATCGCAGCACTGGGCGTGCGATCGCGATGTACAAAAAACCCGGTTGCAAACTTTCCTCTACGCGATCGCGTGATCCTGGACGCGATCGCAGTGCTCAACTCAGCGACCCTACGCGATCGCATCAAAGGGGTCGCGATCGCACTGCTCAAGAACACGACCTTACGCGATCGCATCGACCGACCCGCGATCGCGATGCACAACCAGTCGACCTTACGCGATCTCATCACTCCTTTCGTGATCGCGAAGAACAATTTTCCGGCCTCATTCCAATACACTACGCGATCGCAATCTCCCCCTTGCGATCGCAGAGCTTCCCAGCTTTACCCTACGCGATCGCAGACCTAGCTCCGCGATCGCGAAGCACAAAAATTTTCTGCACTAATTGCAGCAGAAACAGCAGTGCCTTTGGCACAAATTGGTCCGTTTGGACCCCCGAATTCATCCCGAGGCTCCCGGGACCCCAACGAAAACCACCAACATACTCCAAAACACGATACGAACTTGTTCCAATCATAAAAACACCATCCTAAACATCAAAATCACCAATTACACACGGATTCAAGCCTAAGTTTCTTCAAAACTTTCGAATTACACATTCCATCAAAAACCCGACCAAACGACGTCCGAATGACCTGAAATTTTGCAGGCACATCCAAAATCACCTAACGGAGCTACTGCAACTGTCGGAATTCCATTCCGACTCCCGGATCAAAATCTCACCTATTGATCGGATTTCGCCAAAATTCAACCTTAGCCAATTCAAGCCTATTTCTACACCGGGCCTCCAAATTCAATTCTGATTGCTCTCCTAAGTCATAAATGATCCCCCGAAACTAGTCGAATCGTCAGAATCCGATTCCGAGCACTCTAACTCGATAGTCAACTCTAGGTTGACTTTTCCATATTCAAACTTCCTTCAAACATGCTATTTGCTTCATTTTTAATTCAATTCACTCCTAACTCACCCGATAGGTTCTAACACTGATATAGAAGCATAAGATATGTTAATGCAACATAACGGGGTGGTAATTCCCGTAACGACGGGCCGGGTCGTTACATTATCCCCAACTTAAACAAACGCTCGTCCTCGAGCGGACTCAAAATTGTACTAGAAGCAACCACAATAGCTGAATGACCTCACCAAGCATATACTCGGGGTGATACCACTTCACCCTATGTTTCATAAGTCCGATAACATAGAATAGTTGAATTTCCACAGTCTATCTGAACCATAAACCACATTGCACTTTCCGAAATCATATACCAAATCTGAATCCCACATCTATACTCAGAGTACACACGATCCAACTGTAATAGCCAAACTCGCCACTTCGGGTGAGATCACATGATGTATCAAACAACCCAATCATTCGAGACGATAGTCTCTAATCACAACAACTGGCCACAATAACCAAATACTAGCAGAAAGAACCTTTCTCATTAGCTAGAGTCTTATTCCAACACCTTCATATCCTGCCCACAACAGCTGAATCACGCGATATACCGAACCATCTCTCAGGTTAACCATTCGTGAATCTATTTCCCTTTTGAAACGGGCACCACAATAGGTTTCGGAGTCCAACTTCGATTTTTACCTTTCTAACAAGCTAAGATCCAATATGCTCGTATTCATCAATGACTCCAACGGTCATTTTGATCACAACCCACCACACTGGTGACATGACACCTCAGCATCGACCTAAGCCGCAACGAGCACAACACATAACTGAGACCTCATCTCACATCATAGAATTATGGTACCCGAATCCTCCTCGAAAGGTCATAACATCACGTGGCCTTGCCTCGATTCGTGATTCTATCCCAACATTATTACTCATGAAGCACCTCAAGCCACTAAGATCAAAACGATCAGCCACGCACATATTTAGGTCTGAACCCAAGCAATCATCCTCACCCACGGTGAAACAATTAACGTATGCTATTAAATCCTGAAAGGACACAACCGATGTGCCATTCGCCAAGCGATACTCAAAATGGTCTTTTCCTCAGGAAGCGAGGAAGTATTGTATACCAGGTAGCATATAACTAACTATATTTTCACAATATTCTGTTGCGGCGTGCAACCCACTCCAATGACATACCCGTGGCGGCGTGGCACCCGATCCACGCATAAATTTCGCAAAAAGGAAATGCATATCGAGTCGAATTTTCTCATTACAGCAAACATATATATATATATATATAGCCTCAAGCTCGGCCACATGAAACGCATCTGACAACGTTTCTCAATACTGGAACTGAATCAATGGTAGATACCTCTACACTAACATCCGCCCCTAAGGTCCAATTGACAAAGCAATGCCTACCAGCCGTCCGCTGGTCCTGGGTACAACTACTCTGTTGGAGCATACTCTGATGTTCTCTACTACGCAATTTGTGCCTTTTTTTGACATAGTACATATCACATTAGTCTAGACAATCTGACCCATGACAACTAGTCAGCAATCAAGTATCATAATCTGAATTCGTCTTATCAAGTTAAGAGAGAGCCTCTAGGGCTTCCGATTTCCAATAATCCCAAAACGGTGCCGATACACACGATATACAACCACTGCATAGGCGGATTAACGAGAACTTCAAGTCTCCTACACATATATCACACATGAATCAATATGCCTGATTCTGTATTCCACCGTACGAATACATAACGCACATCGAGCGTCCATTCATACTACGAAAGCCATTCAGAAATTTCCTTATGCCATTTACAACTCAATCATCAATGCAATCTAACAAGAGGATACCACCACACCACTAAATATTATCAGTTTATATTACCTGGCCCCTTTTGGACCATATTCCCTGCCAAATTACGAGAATAACTGTACCATTTTCTTAAATCATCAGAAGGATCGATTCTTAATTTGCCTGCAGCTGTCCGCGCTGCTCAATAATTTCATTGACTTCTCATATATTATGAATTGATCTCAAAACCTAGAATATACCATTATCAACTTTCCGTAACACATCGTGTATACCAATATCACACTAAGACAACATGGAAATTCATATCCCTTTCCTCCGCCTCAACATCGGCGCACTCAACTAGTCAAGGACTTTCGTGATCCCATATAGAAGAAAACTCATTACACATTCCACGCTTCGCATACCGACAGGAATATACTCATCTTCAAACCATGATAAAACACATCACAAACTATTTATTCCCATTCGTTGCATAAGTTTAACTGCCAGGACTGAGTCCTTATACCCATATCAAGTTACACAACTGCCAGCACTCAAGAGCTTTGCTGCACAATGTCTGCAAGACTCATTACTTCAACCACATACCAGGAATCAATCGTACTCCTTTTTATACCATTCTGGTTTATTAACAAGTTGTTCCATTTACCCAGTTTCCTTTCTGGATTCATCTCTAATTTCATATCAGTCTTTACTGTAGTACGACAATGCCTCAACCCTTTTTACCACACAAGACTCGTACACAAGGCCACACGGTCTAAGACCCATAGGCCACTGAATACTCTCTCAGTGTTCCCAGAAGTACCACATTCTACCACACTTTATTTTGGATGAACTTCCCACGATTTTTAAATTGTTATCATTACTTCCCAATACGGATACGTAGAATCCCATCATTCACATGATATAACACAAGCCTTGATCTTTTCTAACAAAATTGCCATCTTTAGCCACATACACAATCTTAAGGAACCTGACTGTTACAAGCAAAATCTTGAACATTGCAAACCATTCTTCGGGCATTATTCACCCTTATTCAGCTGTAACTCAACTGTCCCATTGAGTAGAACCACTCGTGTTTTGTTAGAACTCTGACATCGCAGAACATGATTACTTACGGATACAATGAGCCATCTTTCCTTTCTATACACCGAACATTCTCTACCAACAGTAGTTCAAAACATCCTAGTATTTCTTCACATCTACGAAGCGCCATAACCTTTACCAGAATTTCCCAACATACTTAGAGACAGAATCAACATAGCACACAATAGTGCAATCAGTTATTCAATAGAAACCTCCCCAACTTAGCTCGAAGCCATTCATCAAAGCACTTTCAACCACTCATATCATTATTACTCAAGTCATTTACAAGCCTTGACAGAGACTCGAATCATCAGAGACCTTAACCCTTCTGCAATTTTTTTGCATTTATACACACACCACCAATAAGCCCACTCTCTTTAGGTGAGAGAAATCTTTCTAAGTCCCAAATTTTCCAAAAATTTCGGCAGAGTTTCCTTTGTAATTTGGCCTATCCACCTGCCAGAGAATCACCAAACCATTCTAACAATACATCGCAATGTATATCAACAACATTAATCTCAACACTATACAAGTTATATTATCAAAATTGATACATGGACATGCGCTGCACCTGCTCGAATCATAACATATGTCAAATACCTCTCACCGCAATACTCATAGCACAACCAATTCAATTTTTCTTGAGTCTAAACTCATACTACCACACATAGTGTACTTTACCTTCCAATTACGAGCTATGATGATTATTTCTCACGCCCATAGCTAGGGCTACATATCAAATCACAATAAGAACTGAATACCTTACAGCTCTCTCATTATCAAACTGCCATTTGCATAATAAGGATCAGTACCGATCGTATGAACTTCATAATACCGACTCGCAAAATTAATACCTTGGTGCTCAAGCCATAGACAAGGAACCGGCCTCAAGTCCTCCCGACTGGCCCAACATAAATTCATGGAGATTATATCTCGCCCCTCGATCGGGGAATTGCAAGCCATAAATCAATTATATTACTGAGCGCTCGATGCGTACACAGACGTGCAGAAGGAATTTTTCAAAAGTATATCTCAAGCAGAATCAAGTACGCACGATAAGAATTCCAAGAAATGTGAAGTGTTTCCTAAAGGTTCGCAGCCTCCCGAGGATAAGTACAGGCGTCCCCGTACCGATCCACAAGACTCTACTAACCGGCTCAAGACTCGTGAGGCCTAGTAAACCTAGGCTCTGATACCAACTTGTCACGACCCCAAATCCGGTCGTGATGGCGCCCAGCACACTGCTAGGCCAGCCTGACCAATTAACAACAATCACGGAGCCATAAGCTCACTTTATCCAATTTAAGCATACGGAAATAATTCAACGGTGATAGATACATATTAAAAACAGGGAACCAAGTCCCAACACGTGCCGACTCCCATAGACCGAAGGGTCAAGAGTCATGAGCCTCTACGGAATATACAAGTGTAAATAGTGAATATAACTGTGCACAAGTGTGGGATGATCAGAACAAAATACAGACAAACTGGAGAATCAGGTCCTGCGAACGCTGGCAGCTACCTCGACTGTCCAAAAGCACTCCCGAGCCGCAATGGAATCGGCTCTGCTGTAATGTACCTGGATCTGCACACAAGGTGCAGGGAGTCGGGTGTGAGTACTTCCAACTCAGCGGTAATAAAAGTAAATAATGCTGAAGGGAAGAAAAACCACGCAAGACACTATCTCTTGCTACACAATACAGAACTATCATTAAACTTCGAAACACTATCATTTTATTCCTTTTCAGCATATGTGAGTAGATTATTTAGAAATCTCAATTTTTAGCTACTTTCTTTCATTATAACATACCAATACCTGGGAGAATCTCAAGCAGTGCAAGTCAGCACTCAAATCAGCCTCTCGGGCTCAGCACTTCTTAACAATTTATACTAGGAGATCTGGTCAATAAAGCAACAAATGCACATGTGCCAGTAAAGTATGAGTTGTCACACCTCCTTTTGGCGCGCTTACCCCGAGGGATAATGCATACAAGGGAGTTTTTCCAATTTAAGTGACAATATTCGAAATGGGATTATTTATTTATTTCAGAGTCGCCACTTGGAATGAATTATGGTGTCCCAAGTCACCAATTTATTTAAATCCCAAATCGAGGAAATTTTCGACTTTCCAAATGAAGTCTGCGAACCGGAAATTCTAAGTAAGGAATTCTGTTGACCCGAGGGAAGGTGTTAGGCACCCCCGGATCCCGTGGTTCTAGCACGGTCGCTTAAATTATTGTAATGGCTAAATATCTGATTTTTAAAAAATTTTCAATACTATAATGCAATTTTAAATCATTTACCGCGTTTGGTTATTTTTAAGAAAGAAAAAAAAATGAACATTGTTATTGAGGGGCCCCGCAATTTTATTTCTTCTATTTAGCTAGGCTCGTCACATTTTTTATTTAAAAAAAAGATAATCCTAATGTGATCCTAAAGTGACTACATTTTTTCTATTTAGTTTGTCTCTAAAAGAAAAGAAAAGTCCTAAACAATTACATGCTTAAAAGGCTACTCTATATTAGTAGGAAAGGTGTTCTCTTGAATGACAAATTTATTCTTCAAATTATAAAGCTAACTACAATTTGACAAAAACTAATAAAATAGAAAATAACAACAAATATTAATCAACAACTTGCTTTTCTATTTCATTTCAAAACTTCAACTTCCAATTCGAGCTTACATCAACACATGGTTTTTAGAATGTGTACCTGGTTTTGAAAGGAATGGGAAAATGGCAAATCAACAGGGCGGTGAAAATACGGCAACAACAACAGTAACAACCAGCAGTAGCTTCAACACCTCAATCCCGAAAATCCCAGCAATATGGAGAAAAACAAAAAAAAACCAGTAAAAAAATAGAAAAGAGAAATATATTCCAGATTTTCTCTTTGTTTTGGCTTTCTAGCTTTGAACTTTTTTCACTTCTCAAAAGAAACTCTCAAAAATTGCATTTTGTTTCCGTGTATACTTCTGTATCCAGAGTGTATATCGAGTGTATACCACAGCAGGGAATTTTCTTTATTTTCTCTTCTCTTCCGATTTTCTCTCTCTTTTTTCTCTCCTCCCTTTCTCTCTAATCTTCTCTTCTATTTATAGGCAAGAATTTTGAAAATTTTCAGATCTTTTTATTAAAAAGAATATATTTTTTAATTTAAAGAAAACCCACTAATCCATGTTTTCCTCTCCATGTTTTCCTCTCCATGTTCTCTTCCTTTATTTCCTTGCCCCCACTACTTTATGTTATGTGATTATGATTATTTTTTGGCTAAAAATCTGAAATTTTCTTTTTGGGTCAAGGGGTTTTGGGTTGGGTAAGGGTGCTTAGGATTGGGCTTGTAACTTAATTTGCAAGATGGCCCAATCCAAATTTTTTCTATTTTGTTCTTCTCCATTATTCAACATCCTAATTAATAAAGCCCAAAAATACTAAGATTAATTTATAAAAACTAAAAATTATCTTGAAATACTAATTAACTCATAATAATAATTATCACACAAAATTAAACATTAATAAAAATAAAATTGCATGATTTGGACATTAAATGCTTAAAAAATGCAAAAATACATATTTTTTATGACTTTTCATTTCTGTAAAATAAACTTAATTGTAAACTTGAATTTTATATACATATGCAACATATTTTTTGTATATTTTATTTATTTAAACAAGCAAATATGCACGGATAAAAATGCAAATAATACAAGAAAAATAACACAAAATTCACAACAATTGCAAGAAAACTAAAATTATTTTATTTTGAATCTTTGGGAGTATTTCTCTTATAGGGCAAAAATCACGTGCTCACGGCTGCCCCTCTTTGCGTGTAAACTCGAAGAGTTTTCGTGCAAAGATAATGAGCTAATACGAGCGATTTTTGCCCGTCCGAGCACTCCGTGTGAAGCATTTTGAAAAGATCTTGACCGAGCCTTCGCTTCGAGAGGCCTCCTACATATCCTGGGCTAAACGAGAATCAGGTCAATGTAGTTCGGGAAGTTTTGGTAGCTGGGACTACCGTGAACTGACACTTTGCTGTTACTGTTGCTATCGTTGTTGCAGTTGCTGCTTACTGCTCACTGACCTCCTTCTTACACCAAAAGGAGAAATTAAAGCTGAACTAGCTATGCTATCAAAACTATGAGTTACAAGATTCCTATCTATGATTCTCTGGAAAATTTGATCTTGAATCTTAGCTGATTTGCTGTAGACCTCGATCTGAATCTTGATGCTCAACAAACTGTACGTTCTTGTTTATTTTCTGTAACATTGAGTGAAACAGAGTCGGCGGAGCTTGTTACTTCAATCATCTTCTGAGCAATCTGTGCCTTTGTTTACTGCAACATTTGAACTCTTTCTTTTGGTTCTTTTCTTCTTTTCTTCACTCTAGATTGATGTTCCATTTGTAGGTTATCTCGATCCTTGCATCCCGAGATCAAACCTATTTAGACAACAAAACAAACAAACGAACGAAATTTTTATGCCCCAGTTTCGCTAGGAAAATTTCGTGAGTAAGTTGTGACACAGAGAGCGATTAAAAGACTCTTTGGTATTGGGTAAGAAAATCACAATTTCACAAATAAACGTTTCACGGCTTTCTGGCCGGGATTTTGAAGAAAAGTTTCACGGCTTTCTGGCCGGAATTCAAACAATATCTAACGATTTTGGGCCGTCAGATCCTCGGTTTTTTGGCCGGGGTAAAAATAAATGGCTCCGCAGTTTTCTGACTGGGAGATCCTCGGTTTTCTGACCGGGGATAAAAGTTTCACGGCTTTCTGGCCGGAATTCAAACAATGTCTAACAGTTTTTTGGCCGTCAGACCCTCGGTTTTTTGGCCGGGGTTAAAGTAAATGGCTCCGCAGTTTTCTGACTGGGAGATCCTCGGTTTTTTGACCGGGGATAAAAGTTTCGCGGCTTTCTGGCCGGAATTCAAACAACATCTAACGGTTTTTTTTTGCCGTTAGATCCTCGGTTTTTTGGCCGGGGTAAAAGTAAATGGCTCCGCAGTTTTCTGACTGGGAGATCCTCGGTTTTCTGACCGGGGATAAAAGTTTCACGGCTTTCTGGCCGGAATTCAAACAATATCTAACGGTTTTTTGGCCGTCAGATCCTCGGTTTTTTGGCCGAGGTAAAAGTAAATGGCTCCGCAGTTTTCTGACTGGGAGATCCTCGGTTTTTTGACCGGGGATAACGTTTCACGGCTTTCTGGCCGGAAAAGACCCTCGGTTTTTCTGACCGGGGTCGAAACAGATATTGGACTGATATGATTTGATTCTCTTTTTTGGAGTTTTCATTTTCTTTTCTTTTATTCTTCCTTTTGGGCCTTCTTTTAGGCTTTCTTTTTAACCATCAACAAATGCATAAGATAAGGCTCTAAAAAGAAACTTCCCTTTTTATGCGCTTTCCTTGTTTCCAAAGCCATTTCAATGCTTGAGTGCTTCACTTCTTTGAGTTGTACATTTTTATTGCACAATTAAAAAGACCTGCTTTCAACAAAGAACATTTTATTAGTTGAAAAAGTGGTTGACTTTGTGGCCTTGATTATCTTCATTACTTGACCCTTGCCCATTTCCATTGAGAACTTTGCTACCAATTGTCTTTGGGGGGTGACTTCTTTTCAACTGACCGGGTTCAAACTTGGAATTCTTTGAGGACTCGCCCGTGTGGGCTCTGTCTTTCTGTCTCGTTCCGTTTTTAAAACCTTAGCCTTTGATTTCCTTTTCCTTCTTAGTGTCCTTTCCTTTGCAAGCGATCGACCATCATGATCAGTCGGGATTGGATCAATACACCACTAAGGCTGGGTATCTTTCTTTGCCTTTTTACCAGACGGAATCCTGTAAAACCGGTCCTATCGCCTTTCTTTGTAATAGTTTCAGAATTAAAATTAAACCGAAAGGGATTCAAAGAATTACTATACAAAAAACAAGGAAATGAGTTTAAAGAGAAGTGTCCCTTTCGGGGAAAAAGAAGGACTTATCTGGGATGCATGCTGACTTCAAATAAACATGACATGCTTCTTGGACTGGACGCCTGACCCACATAACTTTTCAACTTCTTATGAACCCATTGATTCGCAATCTCAAAACCAGGGAACCTTGCCAAAATTCTTTTAGTGTAGGGATGTCTTCTTTTTGGTCGGCGACGCCTCTCGCGGGTTTCCGTCAATCGATTCCTCTCATTTCTCTTCTCACTATCGCCTGATAGTGCTCTTTGCGAGTTTTCACTAAACGGACTCTCTCATTTTTAGCTTCTCCAATCGTCATCGCCTTATGGTGCCCGAAGGTTTTCACCGGTAAGACTCTCTCATTTTGTTTCTCTCAATTCAGACTGTGTCAGATTTCCGTCAATGACATTCTTCACTTCCTTGCCTTTGCCAATTGATCCGAAGGACTTGAACAAGGTTTTTTGGGTAAAAAGGAAATTGAATGGAATTACAACTCTGGAACCATCTTGACGGATTTAAACTGAACCGTCATATCATCTGCCCCAGTTTAATTTTTGGGGAAATTGGGATTTTTGTTTTGGTGTGACTGAACCTCGGGAAGAGGTTGCCTACGTATCCTTTCGGAATCAAGTCAGAACGTAGTTCGGGATACTTTGTTTTGTTTTGTTTTGTTTGGTTTTTGTTTTTGGTTTTTTTTTTTTTTTTTTTTTTTTGATTTGGATTCCAAAGAGGGTAGCCAAAGAAAGGTAACCGGCTCAAAGGGTTTTACAAAGGATTTATAGTGTTTGGGGTAGCAAGAAAGAAAGCCTTCATCATCTCAATCATACAAAAGCCAACGTCGCAGGAGGTCCTGACATAGTACCTTTATACTGTATCTGTATTGACTGCCGTTTCAAGATTATTTCCTTCAATGTCTCCCAGATACAGTGTCCCTCTCGGTGATATTTTCCAGATGATGTATGGATCTTTCCAATCAGGAGCCAATTTTCCTTTTGTCTCTTGGTAATGAGGAGGAATGCGCCTTAACGTCGGTTGTTCTATTTCGAGATTCCTGGGCCGCACTTTCTTGTTGCAAGCATGGGCCTTTCTTTGCTGGGATAAATACTCGGGTATTCCTTGAGTACAACACAACCCTTTTGTATGCGAACCAATTTTCCTTCAGTTATTCCAATTCATTGTTTCATTTCCTCAAAATAAACTTTTGTGCATTTCAACTCTCGATTCATTATTCTGAAGTCTGACAGCGTTTTGGGATCTAGGCATGAAGTCCGCAAGCATGTCATGTTATTTAAAGTTGCATGATTTGAACTAAAGAGAAGAGAAAAAGAAAACCAAAACAAATCTGAAAGAATAAAAAATAACAAAAGAAAAGGAAACGGACGATGAAATATTAATTCCATTTCTTGGAATCGAAAGGATAAAACAGGGTTCACATTCGGAATTTTAAAGACAAAAACTAAAAGAAACATCCAATTTACACATTGAAATAACTCACGATGCAGAAAAATGCGGCAGGACAAGTTTACCGGGCTTCCGCCTGATCAGGAATGGCCTAGCCTTTCAGTTTGGGAATTTAGTGTCTAGTCCCATCTCAACGGTGATAGTCCCTTTCCCCGGCTCGACCATGTGGGTATCGCAGAGCTTCTCCTCATGTTTTCCTTCACTCTCTTCAGTCATGAAATCCTCATTATCTTCCTCTTGACGGTCTTTAAGCTTCTGTGGTACGCGTCCAACAAACACTGGCTCATTCAGCCGTGGTGTCTTAATTGCCCCCCATGTCACATAGGCTTGCTTAGGTGCACCAATTTCCCTTTCTGGTTCTAACTCAGTGATTTTACTCTTCTTTTCCCCTTTCTCCTGTTTCAGGGCCGCCTTGGGCTTCCTTTCCACATCAGCAATAACAATTATGGCCTTAAGCGCTTGATCGAATTCTTCGTCTTCATAAATCATCCCAGTTAAAATGGGAACGGTTAGCAAAGGGATTTCTGAAGACATGTTGGCACTTCTTTTCGACCTTGTGAAATAAGGATGGGTACTTTCTTTTGATTTCGCAACGGGCTGCTGAACTTTTCTTTTGGACCTCGTGAAGTATGAATGTGAAGCCAGAGTACCACAAAATCAACCACTATTTTCTAAAACCTGGAGTTTGGCAAACAAACGATTAGTCTGAAACAACATAACAAAT
This sequence comes from Nicotiana noctiflora, assembly GCA_032618575.1. Classification (NCBI taxonomy): domain Eukaryota; kingdom Viridiplantae; phylum Streptophyta; class Magnoliopsida; order Solanales; family Solanaceae; genus Nicotiana; species Nicotiana noctiflora. Next base: position 48,236 of record JASVEL010002367.1, on the reverse strand, counting down.
AAGTAATCTCACGTTGGGTGTGATGCACTTATATAGTTGATCGTGTTGCTACTTGTATTCGATTGTAATGCGTTACTCCGGCTTATACTTTCCTTTGCTTGCATCTTCTTCCTCTCTTTATCAATTTTCTCTTTCTTTTTTTTCTCTTTTTTTTCATTTTTTTTTTCTTTTTCTTTTGGTGATGGTCGAATCTTATGTGGATTGCCTACGTATCATGTCCCCGCATGAATCAGACCGAGCGTAGTTCAGAAAATCGGGAATTGAGTAAATCAACTAATTCTTGAAAGAAATGCTTTAAGAGAAAAAAGGATAATATATTCATATTTTTGCTTTTTTTTTATATATATATATATTTTTTTTTTTTTGCTTTTTGTTTTGCTTTTTGATAGAAAGACTTCTAAAAATAAAAATTTATTTGCTTTGGAGTAAAATCTATATTTTTAAATTTTGATTTTTATTGATTTTTCTTTTTTATTTCATGAAAAGCAGTAGAAAGAACGAAACCATTTTTTTTATTTTTTTTTTGTTTTGTTTTTTTTTTGTTTTTTTTTTGAACTACTTTTACTCTTTTTTTTCTTTAATTTTATAAAAAAAAAGATTTTAATGAAGGAACTAAACGAGAACATTTTTTTATTTTTATTTTTTTTTAATATATTTTTTTTAAAAGTTGGGGTCGGAACCGATGAGGTTTTCCTACGTATCTCACATCCGGTGAGAATCAGACCCGCGTAGTTCGGATAAAAGAACTAAATCATTTTAAGAAAAGAAAACAAACTATTTTTAAACATCATTTCTAAAACAAATTATTTTCAAAGAAATTAACCTATGTTTAATAAAATCAATTTTTTTTTTTGCAGTTTTCAAAAATTATTTTCTACGGAACTAAAAAAAATTATTTGGAATTTTTTGCATTTTTCAAAAAGGAAAAATTTTAAAGAAAACTAAATATTTAAAATTAACAAAATTTATTCGGAGATTCTTTTTCTTTCATTTTTTTTTCAAAAATTATTTTCTAAGAAAAACATACCATTTTTCATAAAATTATTTTGATTTTTCACCTTGACATCTTGCACTTCTTAACCTCTCTCTTTTTTAATAACAAACCGGCCGGCATGTAAGATCGAAACAAATAAATGCACAGACAAAGATGCAACAAGTTGGTCTTTTGTTTCAGGTACACCTGTCCTAGACAGGCCCAACCCCTGTGTTGAGCCTCCTAAGTCAAATATGTGCATGATGCAAATATACGTTCCTATCGGGGATCCGGCATAAGGTTTTGTTATTCTAAGTCATCATCCTGTTGGAAAAGGTGTCTAGACTGGCTTTAAATCGAGCGGACAACTCGAGTCGAGGAGTGTCAGTGCACCGGTAGCATGGCTTTCCGACTTAATTGACAATACTCCCCGCCTAAACATGTGTGACTACAAATCCTTCACCGGGTGCCAAGCACCACAGCTATCTTGAGAAAAACGGGCTATGTCCAGCAAATGCCCGATATTATATTTCAACGAGACTCATAAGAGGAAAATGGGTATCGACACAATTTATATACAGTTCACAAAATATCAAAGCGGTAAAAGATACATTTAGCATATTAAATATAAACATGTAATAAAATCAGATAATAAATAAGCCAAATACAACAATTATTCAAAGCTCGAATTCTTAAACCATGAACCAGTGGTTCTGGGTTTGTGTCCCCAGCAGAGTCGCCAGAGCTGTCACACCTCCTTTTGGCGCGCTTACCCCGAGGGATAATGCATACAAGGGAGTTTTTCCAATTTAAGTGACAATATTCGAAATGGGATTATTTATTTATTTCAGAGTCGCCACTTGGAATAAATTATGGTGTCCCAAGTCACCAATTTATTTAAATCCCAAATCGAGGAAATTTTCGACTTTCCAAATGAAGTCTGCGAACCGGAAATTCTAAGTAAGGAATTCTGTTGACCCGAGGGAAGGTGTTAGGCATCCCCGGATCCCGTGGTTCTAGCACGGTCGCTTAAATTATTGTAATGGCTAAATATCTGATTTTAAAAAAAATATTCAATACTATAATGCAATTTTAAACATTTACCAGCATTTGGTTATTTTTAAGAAAGAAAAAAAAATGAACATTGTTATTGAGGGGCCCCGCAATTTTATTTCTTCTATTTAGCTAGGCTCGTAACATTTTTATTTTTTTTTAAAAAAAGAAATAAAAAAGGGATAATCCTAAAGTGACTACATTTTTTCTATTTAGTTTGTCTCTAAAAGAAAAGAAAAGTCCTAAACAATTACATGCTTAAAAAGCTACTCTATATTAGTAGGAAAGGTGTTCTCTTGAATGACAAATTTATTCTTCAAATTATAAAGCTAACTACAATTTGACAAAAACTAATAAAATAGAAAATAACAACAAATATTAATCAACAACTTGCTTTTCTATTTCATTTCAAAACTTCAACTTCCAATTCGAGCTTACATCAACACATGGTTTTTAGAATGTGTACCTGGTTTTGAAAGGAATGGGAAAATGGCAAATCAACAGGGCGGTGAAAATACGGCAACAACAACAGTAACAACCAGCAGTAGCTTCAACACCTCAATCCCGAAAATCCCAGCAATATGGAGAAAAACAAAAAAAAACCAGTAAAAAAATAGAAAAGAAAAATATATTCCAGATTTTCTCTTTGTTTTGGCTTTCTAGCTTTGAACTCTTTTCACTTCTCAAAAGAAACTCTCAAAAATTGCATTTTTTTTCCGTGTATACTTCTGTATCCAGAGTGTATATCGAGTGTATACCACAGCAGGGAATTTTCTTTATTTTCTCTTCTCTTCCGATTTTCTCTCTCTTTTTTCTCTCCTCCCTTTCTCTCTAATCTTCTCTTCTATTTATAGGCAAGAATTTTGAAAATTTTCAGATCTTTTTATTAAAAAGAATATATTTTTTAATTTAAAGAAAACCCACTAATCCATGTTTTCCTCTCCATGTTCTCTTCCTTTATTTCCTTGCCCCCACTACTTTATGTTATGTGATTATGATTATTTTTTGGCTAAAAATCTGAAATTTTCTTTTTGGGTCAAGGGGTTTTGGGTTGGGTAAGGGTGCTTAGGATTGGGCTTGTAACTTAATTTGCAAGATGGCCCAATCCAAATTTTTTCTATTTTGTTCTTCTCCATTATTCAACATCCTAATTAATAAAGCCCAAAAATACTAAGATTAATTTATAAAAACTAAAAATTATCTTGAAATACTAATTAACTCATAATAATAATTATCACACAAAATTAAACATTAATAAAAATAAAATTGCATGATTTGGACATTAAATGCTTAAAAAATGCAAAAATACATATTTTTTATGACTTTTCATTTCTGTAAAATAAACTTAATTGTAAACTTGAATTTTATATACATATGCAACATATTTTTTGTATATTTTATTTATTTAAACAAGCAAATATGTACATATAAAAATGCAAATAATACAAGAAAAATAACACAAAATTCACAACAATTGCAAGAAAACTAAAATTATTTTATTTTGAATCTTTGGGAGTATTTCTCTTATAGGGCAAAAATCACGTGCTCACATGAGTGCTAAAATGTTATGCCACGTAGTACACGTAAACCAATGTATGTATGCCATGCAATGCATATGACCGCTACGGCGTGTAGCCCGATCCTTTTGGGTACCCGTGCTCACTGTGGGGGTTCAGACTCCGGAGGGGCTCCTACAGCCCAAGCACAATATTAATATCACACCTCCTGCGGCGCGCAGCCCGATCCATATACCACTGCGGCGTGCAGTCCGATCCATGCATGTGTATGCATATGCTCACATAAATGTCATGCCCTAACATATGGCCCTCGGCCCCAATCAGTTTAACAGATAATCAAGAAAGCCCTACGGGCAACAATATCATATTAGTTCACAGCAAAAATGTTATTTAGACCTTGTTCAAGTTTTTCATAACTTTATAAGAAATGCTGAATAGCAAAATATCATTTAAAACCTTAAATTTAGAATAAAATATGCACAGTGTTATCAAAACAGTGATACCAATCCCTGAAGGACTCAAATAATTGGCACGAAGCCCAAACATGATAATTAGTCCAATTCATTTCAACAATTAGGTGTTATTATTTATTACGCGGGACGGACCAAGTCACAATCCCCAATGATACTCTACCCCACGCCCGTTATCCGGCGTGCAAGTCACCTCAACACATCACTAAGATGTGCAAGTCCGGGGTTACCTAACCCTCAGGACATCATTTACAAGTATTACCCACCTCGAACCGACGAAAGCTCATGCCCGCGACGCCCTAGCTCCTCGAACCGGCATCCACGCACGTCAAAACTAGCCAAAATCAGTACAAATATATCAAAATAGGCAAATGGAACATAACCCAATCGAAAGAACTCGAAAAATATCAAAAATCACGAAATTTGCAAAACTCGAGCCCCGGGCCCACATCTCGAAAAATTTCGAAACTCATATTTCCAGAACCCTCGTCTCGCCACGAGTCCATACATATAAAATTTACCAAAATCGGAGTTCGATTGGCCTTTCAAAACCCAAATTTTCGTTTTCAATATCTAGGCCACAATCCTTCACAATTTCTACCCAAATTCATGAAGATTGATGTTAATTCTACCATAAAATGATGTTTTTGAGTCAAGAAACTTACCTCCGATGAATACCCGATGATTTCCCGGCATTTTCCCGTGATTTCTTCTCTCTAGGGCTTAAAAATGGTGCTTTGGGGTGTATGAACCCGTAATGAAATGTTTCTGGACTTAAACTCACTGCCTGGGCCATTTACTCTACGCGATCGCAGCACTGGGCGTGCGATCGCGATGTACAAAAAACCCGGTTGCCAACTTTCCTCTACGCGATCGCGTGATCCTAGACGCGATCGCAGTGCTCAACTCAGCGACCCTACACGATCGCATCAAAGGGGTCGCGATCGCACTGCTCAAGAACACGACCTTACGCGATCGCATCGACCGACCCGCGATCGCGATGCACAAACACTCAACCTCACGTGATCGCATCACTACTCCTGCGATCGCGAAGAGCAATCTCCCAGCCTCATCTCGATACCCTACGCGATCGCAGTCTCAACCTTGCGATCGCAGAGCTCAACATCCTCCTCTTACGCGATCGCATACATAGCTTCGCGATCGAGAAGCACAAAAATTCTCTGCATTTATTGCAGCAGAAACAGGAGTGCCTTTGGCACAAATTGGTCCGTTTGGACCCCCGAATTCATCCCGAGGCTCCCGGACCCCAACGAAAACCACCAACATACTCCAAAACACGATACGAACTTGTTCCAATCATAAAAACACCATCCTAAACATCAAAATCACCAATTACACACGGATTCAAGCCTAAGTTTCTTCAAAACTTTCGAATTACACATTCCATCAAAAACCCGACCAAACGACGTCCGAATGACCTGAAATTTTGCAGGCACATCCAAAATCACCTAATGGAGCTACTGCAACTGTCGGAATTCCATTCCGACTCCCGGATCAAAATCTCACCTATTGATCGGATTTCGCCAAAATTCAACCTTAGCCAATTCAAGCCTATTTCTACACCGGGCCTCCAAATTCAATTCTGATTGCGCTCCTCGAAGTCATAAATGATCCCTCGAAACTAGTCGAATCATCAGAATCCGATTCCGAGCACTCTAACTCGATAGTCAACTCTAAGTTGACTTTCCATATTCAAACTTCCTTCAAACATGCTATTTGCTTCATTTTTAATTCAATTCACTCCTAACTCACCCGATAGGTTCTAACACTGATATAGAAGCATAAGATATGTTAATGCAACATAACGGGGTGGTAATTCCCGTAACGACGGGCCGGGTCGTTATATCAGGGCCCTACTGAGAGAAAACAATTACAAAAATGATAATAACAATAATAAGCAGTTTAAATGATAATAATTCTGAATGCCAACAATAAAATGATTACCGCAACCGTCTACAATTAACTAACAACAAATAACAAACTCAATTAATAAGTCCAGGACCTGTGGGAATTGAACCCACAATCCCATTAACAGTACCCCTGGGTCTCCGGGAATCGAACCCGCAGCCCATGTCTCAATAGATCTCAGGATCTCCGGGAAATGAACCCGCGGTCCACATCTCAATAATATATCAATAGCTTAGGATCTCCGGGAATCGAACCCGCAGTCCCTACAAATAACTCAAGATCTCGGGAATCGAACCCGCAGTCCCTACAAATAACTCAGAATCTCGGGAATCCATGTCTCAATAATATATCAATAACTCGGGATCTCCGGGAATCAAACTCGCAGTCCCTACAAATAACTCAGGATCTCGGGAATCGAACCCGCAGTCCCTACAAATAACTCAGGATCTCGGGAATCGAACCCGCAGTCCCTACAAATATCACTTCGGGTCTTTGAGAATCGAACCCACAGCCCTGGGATCTCCGGGAATTGAACCCGCAGACCACTAACACATCAAATAAAGAAAACACACAGAGAGAATATAATATGTTTAACTACAACTTCACCAAAACTAGTGCCAATAATTTATCAAGAACTTCAAGTAAGTCAACTAGGCAATTAGACATGTTGAATCCTAGCTAATCATGATTTTCTAACTAATATCGGGTAAAAGTAACACTTTTATCAGCTAAGAGCAGGAATATCACTAATCGGATAATTCAAGTAAGTGTGTGTCACAACAACCAGCGCATGCACACGCCTGTCACCTCGCGTACAAGGCATTTAAACTATCACATAATATCCTAGGGGTGAAAGTTCCCCCGCACGAGGTTAGACAAGCCACTTACCTCGACTCCGGTACAAAACCGCTAAGAGACAACTCCCTTGCTGCGAATATCGGCCTCGACAGGTGTAGTATCTGATAAAAATCAATAGAATCATATCAAAATAGGCCAATTGGGCATTACCCAATCAAAACAACTCAAAATACACCAAAACCCACAAGTTGCCAAAACCCGACTTCCGGTACGCTTCTCGAAAAATTACGAAAGTTATATATTCAGGTTCCTTATCTCAACACGAGTCCGTGCATATAAAATTTATCGAAATCGGACTTCATTTGCCCATTCAAATCGAAGGTTTTCTAAAATTTAGGCCTAGGGCTCAAACCGTCCATTAATCCTCTATTAACAGTGAAATAATCACGAATTTCCTGATAAACTAACGAATTAAGGTCAAGAAACTTACCCCCGATGATTTCCCGATGATAACCCAGCGTTCCCCCTTCAATATTGTCACGACCCTAGTTCACCAATTGTGAACCTGTCGTGATGGCACCCAGTCCCCACGACTAGGTAAGCCTAACACATTGCGAAATCTATAAGTTTTAATTACTTAAATAAGAAACAGCGGAAAATAACATAAAGATATGTAATCCGTGCCACTTGGCACATACATCCGTCACACAATAAATAAACACTACCAAGATCCGGAACCCCACGGTAACACAGACTAAAAGGGAAATACAACTGTGGCTCTATGTGTAAAGAGTATCTAACGATGAAATGAAGAAAAATGTCAACTAGTAATACTAGAATAGAAGGGAAGCCTCCGGATCCGCGGACGTAGCAGATCATACCTCGAAGTCTCCCAGGAAGCTCCTAAATCACCTGTAATGTGTCTGATCTGATGTACCTAGTTAGCATAATAAAAGTGTGCAGAAGAGTAATATGAATACACCACGGCGGTACTCAGTAATACCAAGCCTAACCTCGATGGAGTAGTGACGAGGAAGGTCGGGGCCCTACCGAGAAATAATAATATAGATGACAACAAAATAAACAGTTTGACAGATAACAACAAAATTTCCAAAATAACAACATTTACTGAAACTGTCTACAACCAAGCTAATAACAAATAACCAACTCAAATAAACAAAATCCAGGATCTGTGGGAATTGAACCCCCAGTCCCATTCTCAGTACCCCTGGGTCTCCGGGAATCGAACCCGCAGCCCATGTCTCAATAATATCACAATAACTCGGGATCTCCGGGAATCGAACCCGCAGTCCCTACCAATAACTCAGGATCTCGGGAAATCGAACCCAACTCAAATAAATAAATCCAGGATCTGTGGGAATTGAACCCACAGTCCCATTCTCAGTACCTCTGGGTCTCCGGGAATCGAACCCGCAGCCCATGTCTCAATAATATCTCAATAACTCAGGATCTCCGGGAATCGAACCCGTAGTCCCTACCAATAACTCAGGATCTCGGGAATCGAACCCGTAGTCCCTACCAATATCACGTCGGGTCTGTGGGAATCGAACCCACAGCCCTAGGTCTCCGGTAATCGAACCCGTAGTCCCTACCAATATCACGCCGGGTCTCTGGGAATCGAACCCACAGCCCTAGGTCTCCGGGAATCGAACCCGCAGTCCAATAATTATCAAGGAGTTCAAACAAGGCAATTAGGCAACTAAACAATTAAGTGCTACCTAATCATGCTCTTCTAACCACTACCGGGTAAAATATCAAATTAACAACCAAAGACATGGATATCGCTCATCGAACATTTCTGAATAAAATACGTGTTCATCAACCAGCGCATGTACACGCCCGTCACCTCGCGTACAAGGCATTTCAACTATCACATAATATCCTAGGGGTGAAAATTCCCCCACACGAGGTTAGACAAGCCACTTACCTCAATTCCGGTACAAAACCGCTAAGCAATAACCCTCTTGCCACGAATGTCGGCCTCACAAGTGTAGAATCTGATAAAATCAATAGAATCACGTCAAAATAGGCCAATTGGGCATTACCCAATCAAATTAACTCAAAATTCACCAAAACCCACAAGTTGCCAAAACCCGACTTTCGGTACGCTTATCGAAAAATCACGAAAGTCACATATTCGGAACCCTCATTTCAATACGAGTCTAAGCATATCAATTTTTCCAAAAATCGGACTCCATTTGCCCATTCAAAACCTTGATTTTCTAAAGTCCAAGACTAGGGCTAAACCCTCCATAATTACCCCAAATTCCTCCATTTTCATGATATAATTGCATGATATTATCAATACTAATCATAATATGAGTTCATAGTTGATTACCTGATGATTTCCCTTGATTTCCTCCTCAAAATCGCCCAAAATCGCCCTTAAGCCGAGACCCCCAAATGTTAAAATGTTTCTGAAATTTTCTAACTTCTGATACACTTACTTACAGCGATTTTCGCTTCTGCGGAACATTTTCCGCTTCTACGCTCCCGTATCCGCGACCAAAGGGTCGCTTCAGCGGTTCCAGGCCTGGCCGGCCATTTCCGCTTCTGCGAACAAGAGGGCCGCTTAAGCGGCTCCGCTTCTGCGAAGAAGCATCCGCTTCTGCGGACAACTCCGCCCCTGCGCATAACTGACCGCTTCTGCGGTCTCGCCCAAGCGGATAAACGTCCGCTTCTGCGGACCATGCCCAGGTTCTCTCGTCCGCTTCTGCGATCCTAGACTCGCACCAGCGACCCCGCTTCAGCGGAAATTCGTCCGCTTCTGCGAAACACCCGCTCCTGCGCACCAATATCCGCTTCTGCGGACTCGCTCCTGCGACCACAATTCCGCAGGAGCGAAAATGACAGAACCAGAACTCTCAACCTGAAATTTCCACAATTTTCTCCCGTTTAACCATCCGAAAACACCCCGAGGCCCCGGGACCTCATCCAAACATACCAACACATCTTAATACCTCATTCGAACTTGCTCCAATCCTCAAAACACGTCTAACAACATCAAAACCCATAATTCGCATCGAATTCAAGCCTAAATTTCTTAAAACTTTCCGAATTGCACATTCGATCAAAAACCCGTCCAAACGACGTCCGAATGACCTGAAAATTTGCGGACATATCCAAAATCACATAACGAAGCTACAGAAATTGTCGGAATTCCATTCCGACCCCCGGATCAAAATCTCACCTATCGATCGGATTCGCCAAAATTTCAACCTTCGGCATTTCAAGCCTAATTGAGCTACGGACCTCCAAAATACATTCCGAACACGCTCCTAACCCCGAAATCACCTAACGAAGCTAATGGAACCATCGGATTTCCGTTCCGAGATCGTCTTAACACCGTTCCAGCTACGGACCATTTTCTAGTTTCAAAGCTCTTATTTAGGGACTAAGTGTCCCAAAATGCTCAAATTTTCGGAACCGACTCTCCCGGCAACCCACAATAGCAGAAATGAACTTAGGGGAACAGTTAAATTAGGGATAGGGGCGTAATTTTCTAAAACGACCGGTCGGGTCGTTACATCTTCCCACACTTAAAGATTCGTTCGTCCTCGAACGAGCATAGAAAACATACATGGAGTAGTGAAAAGATGAGGGTACTGGCTGCGCATATCCTGCTCGGTCTCCCAAGTCGCCTCCTCGACCGGCTGGCCCCGCCATCGAACTTTAACCGAAGCGATGTTCTTTGACCTTACCTTTCTGACCTGCCTGTCTAGAATGGCTACTGGCTCCTCAACATAAGACAGATCCTTGTCTAGCTGAACAGATATGAAATCCAACACATGCGACGGGTCACCATGGTATCTCCGGAGCATGGAGATATGAAATACGGGGTGAACTCCGGCTAGGCTGGGAGGTAAGGCCAACTCATAAGCAACCTCCCCAACACGCCTCAAAATCTCAAAAGGGCCAATAAATCTAGGACTCAGCTTCCCTTTCTTCCCAAACCTCATAACGCCCTTCATGGGCGAGACTCGAAGCAGAACCCGCTCACCCACCGTAAAAGCCACATCGCGAACCTTCTTGTCCGCATAACTCTTCTGTCTAGACTGGGCCGCACGAAGTCTGTCCTGAATCACCTTGACCTTGTCCATAGCCTCCTGAACCATATCAGTACCTAGCAACCTGGCCTCGCCCGGCTCAAACCAACCCACGGGAGAACTGCACCTCCTACCATATAGGGCCTCGTACGGTGCCATCTGAATACTAGACTGGTAGCTGTTGTTATAAGCAAACTCCGCCAGGTGGCAAGAAGTGATCCCATGAACCTCCAAACTCAATCACGCACGCACGGAGCATATCCTCCAAAATCCGAATAGTGCGCTCGGACTGCCCATCAGTCTGGGGGTGAAATGCTGTGCTCAGCTCCACCCGAGTACCTAACTCCTGCTGTACAGCTCTCCAGAACCGTGAAGTGAACTGAGTGCCTCTATCTGAAATGATGGAAACTGGAATACCATGCAGCCGAACTATCTCCTTGATATAGATCTCCGCCGGTCGCTCCGATGAATAAGTAGTGCTCACCGGTATAAAATGGGCGGACTTGGTCAGCCGATCCACAATAACCCAAATAGAATCAAACTTCCTAACAGTCCGTGGAAGCCCAGATACAAAGTCCATGGTGATGCGCTCCCATTTCCACTCCGGAATCTCAATCCGCTGCATCAATCCACCCGGGCGCTGATGCTCATACTTCACCTGCTGGCAGTTGAGGCATCTAGAAACATAATCAACTATATCCCTCTTCATCCGCCTCCACCAGTAATTCTGCCTCAAGTCCTGATACAACTTCGCGGCACCCAGATGGATGGAATACCGCGAGCTGTGGGCCTCTGCTAAAATGAGCTCTCAAATATCATCTACATTGGGCACACAAATACGCCCATGCATCCTCATCACTCCGTCATCCCCAATGGTGACATCTCGGGAATCACCATGCCGAACCTTGTCCTGAAGATCCCGCAAATAAGGGTCATCAAATTGTCGCTCTCTGATGCGATCTAATAAAGAAGACCAAGAGACCATATAGGCTAGAACCCGGCTGGGCTCCGAAAGATCCAATCTAACAAACTGCATGGATAAAGCTCGAACATCCATCGCCATAGGCCTCTCCGAAATTGGTAGGTATGTCAAACTCCCCAAACTCTCCACCCCGCAACCCAAGGCGTCGACAATTACATTGGCCTTGACCGGATGATAGAGAATAGTAATATCATAGTCCTTCAGTAGTTCCAACCATCTCCTCTGACGCATATTCAGGTCCTTCTGCTTAAGCAAGTGCTGCAAGCTCCGGTGATCAGTGTAGATCTCCGAAGGAACCCCATATAAATAATGACGCCAAATTTTCAAGGCGTGAACAATGGCAGCTAGCTCCAAATCATGAACAGGGTAATTCTTCTCATGCACCTTCAGCTGTCTCGACGCGTAGGCAATCACCCTACCGTCCTGCATCAATACCGCACCGAGTCCAACTCGTGAGGCATCACAATATACGGTATAGGACCCCGAACCTGTAGGCAACATCAATATAGGGGCCGAAGTCAAAGCTGTCTTGAGCTTCTGAAAGCTCGCCTCACACTCGTCTGTCCACTGAAAAGGGGCACCCTTTTGGGTCAATCTGGTCATAGGTACTGCAATCGAAGAGAACCCCTCTACAAAACGACGGTAATAGCCCGCCAAACCAAGGAAACTGCGAATCTCAGTAGCGGAGGAGGGTCTGGGCCAACTCCGCACGGCCTCCACCTTCCTCGGATCTACTCGAATACCATCACTCGACACCACGTGGCCCAAAAATGCCACTGAACTCAACCAGAATTAACATTTAGAGAACTTGGCATAAAGCTGCTTCTCCCTCAGGATCTGAAGCACTATCCTCAAATGTTGCTCGTGCTCTTCCCGGCTCCGAGAATATACTAGAATATCATCAATGAAGACAATCACGAACGAGTCCAGATAAGGCCTGAACACACTGTGCATCAAATGCATAAATGCTGCCGGGGCATTAGTCAACCCAAAAGACATCACGAGGAACTCATAGTGACCATACCGGGTCCTGAAGGCAGTCTTCGGGATATCTGGCTCCCGAATCTTCAGCTGGTGATACCCAGAGCGCAAATCAATCTTAGAAAACACATGTGCGCCCTGTAGCTGGTCAAATAAATCATCAATACGGGGCAAAGGATACCGGTTCTTCATTGTAACCTTGTTCAGCTGACGATAGTCAATACACATACGCATAGAACCGTCCTTTTTCTTCACAAACAATACAGGAGCACCCCAAGGCGAAACACTGGGTCGAATAAAACCCTTGCCCAATAACTCCTGTAACTGATCCTTCAACTCCTTTAATTCGGGAGGAGCCATACGGTACGGTGGAATAGAAATGGGCTGAGTGCCCGGCAACAAGTCAATAGCAAAGTCAATGTCTCTGTCGGGCGGCATGCCCGGAAGATCGGCTGGAAATACATCAGCAAAGTCACGTACCACATGAACAGAATCAATGGAGGGAGTATCAACACTGACATCCCGCACATAGGCGAGATAAGCAGCACACCCCTTCTCAACCATACGCTGAGCTCTGAGAAAAGAAATAACACGGCTAGGGGTGTGATCTAGAGTACCACTCCACTCGATACGTGGAATGCCTGGCATAGCCAGCGTCACGGTCTTGGCGTGACAATCAAGAATAGCATAATGGGGCGACAACCAGTCCATGCCCAGAATAATATCAAAATCGACCATCCCGAGCAACAATAGATCCGCCCTGGTCTCAAAATCACAAATAGTAACCAAACACGACCGATATACGCAGTCCACTACCAAAGAATCACCCACCGGAGTGGAAACATAAATGGGGGCACTCAAAGAATCCCGAGGCACACCCGGATGAGAAGCAAAGTAAGAAGACACATATGAAAAAGTGGAACCAGGGTCGAATAGAACCGATGCCTCCCTGTGACTAACCAGAATAATACTTGTGATAACAGAGTCAGATGCAACAGCCGCAGCGCCATCAGGAATAGCATAGAATCTGGCCTGTCCCCCCTCTCGAGGGCGGCCTCTAGAACCCTGACCCCCGCCCCTGGCTGGCTGGGCAGGTGGAATAACAGCTGGAGCTGGAATGATAGCCTGCTGACCCTGAGAGCCACGCTGATGCTGCGAAGACTGGTGAGGTGCTCCCCTCCTACGCCTGGGGCACTCCCTAACCAGGTGGCGAGTATCCCCGCACCCAAAGCAAGCTCTGGGAGGACACGGTGGACTGTGACTGACCGGCCTCACCCCCACTAGCCTGACCTCTGGAAGGACCCCGCGCAGGAGGTGCACTGGAAACTGGGGGAGCATAATAAGGCTCCTGAGGTACTGGAAGACCTGGAGTACTACCTGCTGCGGGCAATGCCGAGTGAACTGGTCGACCGGAATAACCCCTGCCAAAACGACCTGCTGATGAAGTGCGGGCACCAGAGAAATGGCCCGACTCACGAGACCTCTTGGTCTCCCTCTCTCCCCGCTCTCTAGGGAGCATACTCTCGATCCTCCTGGCGATGCTCACCGCCTGCCGATAAGATATATCTGTCTCCAACTCTCTGGCCATGCTGGATCGGATCGGCGGAATCAGGCCCTCAATAAATCTCCGCACTCTCTCCCGAACCGTGGCTACCAAGGCCGGTGCATGCCTGGCCAGACGGGTGAAACCGATGGCATACTCCGATACTGACATGGAGCCCTGTCGCAACCGCTCAAACTCCGAGCGCCAAGAATCCCTAAGGCTCTGCGGAACAAACTCCCTCAAAAATAGATCTGAAAACTGCGTCCAAGTCAATGAAACAGACTCCTCTGGACTATCCAACTCATACGTGCGCCACCAATCATAAGCGGCCCCGCGAAACTGAAAAGCAGTGAAGGAAACCCCGCTGGTCTCCACAATCCCCATAGTACGAAGAATACGATGACACTCCTCTAGAAAACCCAATGCATCATCTGAAACCAGACCACTAAACACTGGAGGGTCATATTTCTTGAACCTCTCCAATCTACGCTGCTCGTCCTCAGAGGCAGCTGGTCCACCTCCTGGTTGTGCTGGAGCGGCAGGAGGCATAACCAAAACATCTGGAACATGTCCCACTGGCACACGCTGCTCCGGTGTAACGGCTACGGGAGTATGGGCCCCTCCCCCGGCCTGAGATGTAGCTGCAACAAGAGGAAGCAGTCCTGCCTGGGCTAAAGTGGTATACATGCTCATGAACTGAGCCAGGGTCTCCTGTAGTGCTGGAGTAGTAGCAGCTGTAGTCGGTGTACCAGGGTGCCTGCGCTCCAACCTGGTCTACCGGTGGCACCTCAGCGGCAGCGCGCGATGGTGCTGTGGCTGCACCTCGGGCGCGTCCTCGTCCTCTACCTCGGCCCCGGCCTATGACGGCAGCAACAGGGGGCGCGGGTACCTGATCATCGCGGTTAGCTCGTGTCCTCACCATCTGTGAGAGAATAGAAAGCAGTAGTTTAGATTTTTGATGCCAAAAATGTCGCACGACAAGGAATCCAAAAGAAATGAAGAGTTTCCTAAACGGTTACATAGCCCCTCGTAGATAAATACAGACGTCTCCGTATCGATCAGCGAGACTCTAAGTAACCGGTCCGTGTCCCGTGACTCCTATGAACCTAGAGCTCTGATACCAACTTGTCACGACCCTAGTTCACCAATTGTGAACATGTCGTGATGGCACCCATCCCCACGACTAGGTAAGCCTAACACGTTGCGGAATCTATAAGTTATAAATACTTAAATAAGAAACAGCGGAAAATAACATAAAAGGTATGTAATCCGTGCCGCTTGGCACATACATCCGTCACACAATAAATAAACACTACCAAGATCCGGAACCCCACGGTAACACAGACTAAAAGGGAAATACAACTGTGGCTCTATGTGTAAAGAGTATCTAACGATGAAATGAAGAAAAATGTCAACTAGTAATACTAGAATAGAAGGGAAGCCTCCGGATCCGCGGACGTAGCAGATCATACCTCGAAGTCTCCCAGGAAGCTGCAGAATCACCTAGTACGAGCCTGCTCTGATGTACCTGGATCTGCACAACAAAAGTGTGCAGAAGAGTAGCATGAGTACACCACGGCGGTACTCAGTAAGTACCAAGCCTAACCTCGATGGAGTAGTGACGAGGAAGGTCAGGGCCCTACTGAGAAACAATAATAATATGATGACAACAAAATAAACAGTTTGACAGATAACAACAAAATTTCCAAAATAACAACATTTACTGAAACTGTCTACAACCAAGCTAATAACAAATAACCAACTCAAATAAACAAAATCCAGGATCTGTGGGAATTGAACCCCCAGTCCCATTCTCAGTACCCCTGGGTCTCCGGGAATCGAACCCGCAGCCCATGTCTCAATAATATCACAATAACTCAGGATCTCGGGAATCGAACCCGCAGTCCCTACCAATAAATAACTCAGGATCTCGGGAATCGAACCCGCAGTCCCTACCAATAAATAACTCGGGATCTCGGGAATCGAACCCGCAGTCCCTACCAATAAATAACTCAGGATCTCGGGAATCGAACCCGCAGTCCCTACCAATAAATAACTCAGGATCTCGGGAATCGAACCCGCAGTCCCTACCAATAAATAACTCGGGATCTCGGGAATCGAACCCGCAGTCCCTACCAATATCACGTCGGGTCTCTGGGAATCGAACCCACAGCCCTGGGTCTCCGGGAATCGAACCCGCAGTCCACAAGCACAGCCAATTAAGGAAATCCACAGAGAGAAATAATTATGCTCAACTATAACTTCACCGAAAAATAGTGCCAATAATTAACAAGGAATTCAAACAAGGCAGTTAGGCAACTAAACAGTTAAGTGCTACCTAATCATGCTCTTCTAACCACTACCGGGTAAAATATCAAATTAACAACCAAAGACGGGGATATCGCTCATCGAACATTTCTGAATAAAATACGTGTTCATCAACCAGCGCATGTACACGCCCGTCACCTCGCGTACAAGGCATTTCAACTATCACATAATATCCTAGGGGTGAAAATTCCCCCACACGAGGTTAGACAAGCCACTTACCTCAATTCCGGTACAAAACCGCTAAGCAATAACCCTCTTGCCACGAATGTCGGCCTCCACAAGTGTAGAATCTGATAAAATCAATAGAATCGCGTCAAAATAGGCCAATTGGGCATTACCCAATCAAATTAACTCAAAATTCACCAAAACCCACAAGTTGCCAAAACCCGACTTTCGGTACGCTTATCGAAAAATCACGAAAGTCACATATTCGGAACCCTCATTTCAATACGAGTCTAAGCATATCAATTTTTTTCCAAAATCGGACTCCATTTGCCCATTCAAAACCTTGATTTTCTAAAGTCCAAGACTAGGGCTAAACCCTCCATAATTACCCCAAATTCCTCCATTTTCATGATATAATTGCATGATATTATCAATACTAATCATAATATGAGTTCATAGTTGATTACTTGATGATTTCCCTTGATTTTCTCCTCAAAATCGCCCAAAATCGCCCTTAAGCCGAGACCCCAAATGTTAAAATGTTTCTGAAATTTTCTAACTTCTGATACACTTACTTACGGCGATTTTCGCTTCCGCGGAACATTTTCCGCTTCTACGCTCCCGTATCCGCGACCGAAGGGTCGCTTCGGCGGTTCCGGGCCCGGCCGGCCATTTCCGACTCGCGAACAAGAGGGCCGGCTAGCCGGCTCGCGCCTCGCGAAGAGCGTCCGCCTCGCGGACAACTCCGCCCTCGCGCATAGCCGACCGGCTACGCGGTCTCGCCTAGCCGGATAAACGTCCGCCTCGCGGACCATGCCCGGGTTCTCTCGTCCGCTCACGCGATCCTAGACTCGCACTGGCGACCCCGCTCGGCGGAAATTCTTCCGACTCGCGGAACCACCGCTCCCTGCGCACCTCGTCCGCCTCTGCGGACTCGCCTGCGTCCAAAAGTCCGCGGGAGCGGAACCAACAGAAGCAGTGCACCAGCTCCGCAATTTTTCCATGTTTCTCCCGATTAACCATCCGAAAACACCCCGAGGCCCCGGGACCTCATCCAAACATACCAACGCATCTTAATACCTCATTCGAACTTGCTCCAATCCTCAAAACACGTCTAACAACATCAAAACCCATAATTCGCATCGAATTCAAGCCTAAATTTCTTAAAACTTTCCGAATTGCACATTCGATCAAAAACCCGTCCAAACGACGTCCGAATGACCTGAAAATTTGCGGACATATCCAAAATCACATAACGAAGCTACATAAATTGTCGGAATTCCATTCCGACCCCCGGATCAAAATCTCACCTATCGATCGGATTCGCCAAAATTTCAACCTTCGGCATTTCAAGCCTAATTGAGCTACGGACCTCCAAAATACATTCCGAACACGCTCCTAACCCCGAAATCACCTAACGAAGCTAATGGAACCATCGGATTTCCGTTCCGAGATCGTCTTAACACCGTTCCAGCTACGGACCATTTTCTAGTTTCAAAGCTCTTATTTAGGGACTAAGTGTCCCAAAATGCTCAAATTTTCGGAACCGACTCTCCCGGCAACCCACAATAGCAGAAATGAACTTAGGGGAACAGTTAAATTAGGGATAGGGGCGTAATTTTCTAAAACGACCGGTCGGGTCGTTACAAATATCCTCTCTTGGAGCTCAAAAATGGCGTTTTTGTGTGATAGGCCGCGTCTGAAATGTTTTTGGACTTAAAGTCACTGCCATGTCATTTTTTTCGCTTTTGCGGATAATTTTCGCATAGGCGGGACCGCTTTTGCGATTCTATTTCCGCTTTTGCGGTTCCGCATCCGCGGTCAAATTCCGCTTCTGCGGTTCTGACAGACACCAGCACTTTTCTCGGCACGGAAATGAGCATAACTTCCTCAAACGATGTCCAAATTCGACGATTCTTTTTGCTATGGCTCCGAAATTACGATACGATCTAATGGTTCAAACAAAACTGAATTTGGAGATTATTTACGTAATATGGTACCCCTTTATGTTCAAAGAAGCAAAGATTGAAACATCAAATAAGAGCGTGATCACAACCCGAAACACACCCGAGGCCCCCGAGACCCCAATCAATCATACCAACCAACCCCAAAACACATTACGGACTTGCTCGAGGCCTCAAACCACATCAAACAACTCTAAAACCATGAATTACACCCGATTCAAACTTTATGAACTTTGAAGTTTCCAACTTCTATTTCCGATGCCGAAACCTATCAAATCGCGTCCGATTGACTTCAAATTTTGCACACACGTTCAAAATGATATATCGAAGCTACAGAAACTTTCGGAATTCCATTCCGACCCTCGGATCAAAATCTCACCTATCAACCGAAATTCGCCAAAATACTAACTTTGCCAATTCAAGCTTAATTCTACACCGGTCGTCACAAAAATATTCCGGACATACTCCTAAGTCCCAAATCACCTAAAGAAGCTATCCGAAACATAAGATTTGCATTTTGAGTCCGATATCAAAATTTTCACTTCCGGTCAAATTTTCTCAAAAACCTTCAATTTTCTATTTTTTGCCAAACGACTCCAGAATGATCCACGGACCTCCGAATTCACTTCCGATCGCGCTCCCAAATCCAGGAATAACCATACGGAGCTACTCCCAGTCTCGGAATCCCAAACGGACATTAATAACACTAAAATGCATTTTAAGCCAAATTGATGCAATTTCTTCTAAAATGCTATCTTCCATAATATGCGCCAAAACGCTCCCGGGTTATCCAAAACCCGATCCGGGCATACGCCCAAGTCCGAAATCATCATATGAACCTGTTGGAACCTTCAAATCTCAATTCCGAGGTCGTATACTCAAAATTCCAATCCTAGTTCATTTCTTCAATTTTAAGCTTTGGAAATGAGAAATTTTCATTTAAATTTGACTCCAACTTCTTGAATTTTAATTCTGACCATACACACAAGTCAATATACTTGAGATGAAGTTGCTCGTGGCCTCAAACTGCTGAATGACGCGCCGTATCTCAAAACGACCGGTTGGGTCATTACACTTTTATTTTATAACTCAAATATGATATTTAATATATTATTTTATTTTTAAAAATTATTGAAATATGTTGCGCATAACAAGATTAGTAAATTAAAAAAACCCCGCACTATTAATTTAATACTAGTATTAGCACCCGCGCGGATGCGCGGACACGCTAATCATATCAAATATTTATATATTTGAATTATGTGTGAATAGTCTTAGAATTTAAACCTTCTTGATAAATATAGACAATTATTGGATATTAATTAAGAAAAACTAAATGAAAAATATTAATCATTCCTCAAATTTTCTAGTTATAGTTCTATTTTCTTTTTTGGTGTCATTCTCAGCAGTATCATTGGATCCTAAAATAGTCAGGAATCAAAATAATAACTCATATCTATGGCAAGACAATCAAAGGTTGAGACTATGAATGATTCTTTGGATACGACTTGACTCTTATATTACTACTTGAACTCTTCTTTGGTGTGTTGATATCTTTCAAAAAATATTTCTATTTTAAAATTTCAGTTTTAAAAACTTTATGTTTTAATAATAATTATTTTTAATAATGAAAGTAAAAATATTATCCTTAATTCAAAAACTCAGTTTAGTCGGGTATCTAAATAGCATGTAATATTGTTCAACCTTGTGGGTAACCCCTCATAGAGCTTTGGACTACTTATTAAAAAAAGCAACGCCTTACATAGAATTTGTTAAAACTAACCGTAGTCACCTGAACAATTAACTTGGATGAGCTATTTCATGTGAGGGACTTAAATAGTTACAACTGCTCTTTAATTAACATGGAATATTAGAAGGCCTGAAAGGAAAAAAAAGGAACTAAAATATTAATGTAAATGCTTTTGGACCAATAGTTTAATTTCTGTCAAAAAAGAACCGTCTTGTTGAAGTTGTAACCGAAAGAATATGTTCAGTTACTTCCTCTAAATTAGGAACAAAACTCACGGTTATGATAAAGTGGCAACCATTTTGATTTTAAAAAAAAAAATTAGTCTTCCTATTCTAATCCTAATAAAAATAAAATTGTAATTATTTTTTTTTACTTCCTGTAAATTAGGAACAATGTCCTAATGAGCTACATGTTATTTTCTAGTTTTAATACTTGATTTTATGAAAAGCTTTTGTGTTTGGTTTTTAATTATAGATAGATGTAAGTGAAAATCCGAAATTTAAAAACATAAGACTAGTAGATTTAAATACAACTTAGACCTATGTACACCCATATTATTATTTTTTTATTTCTTTTTCCCCCTCAAATACCTAGTTACCTACCACGTGTTTCTACTTTGTACAGTTCTCTCTTCTCTTTTCCATTTCTAGATTTCTCGTGGGCGGAAGTATTTTTCTAGAACTCTCCTGACTATCCGCGAATCATCTATTTATTTATAATTGCTGATTGTTTAATCAGAATAACCATTTCAAAAATTACCCAAACAGACCTTAATTCACCGATCGGAAAATCTCCTCTCTGTGTTAACTACGTCCACCGGCCATTGCTATGTCGACGGTGACATCAACGCCGGCGGCAGCCGCTTATTCTTCGCAATACAATTACTTAAACGGCACATACTTTCCGACACCGTTTCATCTCCAACAACAACCATCTCAGCCCTTCATTGGCCCTGCTCCTCTTGTCTATTCTGCTCCGGCGTCTGTTCCCGGCGTTTACACTTTACCTCAATATCAACAGGTAAGAATTCCGACGAGTTGGAGCTTTTGTTTTAGAGTTTTTTTTTTCTCATTAATAATGACTTCATTTTCAATTTGTACATTTCGGGTGTGGAATTTGCTTTTGATGAACTGACTCGGATTTCGATAGGGAGGGAAAAAACATAGGTGTAGCTAATTCTGAGATCACTATTTTATTTATTAGTGGCTCGGCTCGTATGTAAGAACCTTAAATGTGATCATATGTGTACACATGAATATACAAAGATACATGACTTATGTGCACGCACACACAGACCCATGCATGCCTAAATGTGCATATTATGGTATATTTACGCAGAGTTATAGTTCTATAGACCGACTATAGACCGATAGTGTAACTGTATGTGACTTTTTTTAGTATTGGTTGTTAAAAACTAAGTATTAGCACCCGCACGCTAATCATATCAAATATTTATATATTTGAATTACGTGCGAATAGTCTTATAACTTAAACCTTCTTGATAAATATAGATAATTATTGGATATTAATTAAGAAAAACTAAATGAAAATATTAATCATTTCTCAAATTTTCTGGTTATAGTTTTATTTTCTTTTTTGGTGTCATTCTCAGCGGTATCATTGGATCCTAAAATAGTCGGGAATCAAAATAATAACTTATATCTATGGCAAAACAATCAAAGGTTGAGACTGTGAAGGATTCCTTGGATACGACTTGGCTCTTGTATTACTACTTGAACTCTTATTTGGTGTGTTGATATCTTTCAAAAAATATTTCTATTTTAAAATTTCAGTTTCAAAAACTTTATGTTTTAATAATAATTATTTTTATAATATTGAAAGTAAAAATATTATCTTTAATTCAAAAACTCAGTTTAGTCGGGTATCTAAATAGCATGTAGTATTGTTCAACCTTGTGGCTAACCCCTCGTAGAGCTTTGGACTACTTATTAAAAAAAGAAACTCCTTGCATTGAATTTGTTAAAACTAACCGTAGTTTTAATCTCGACACTAAATAAATGTCAAATCTAGAAAATAAAGTTCCTTCTTTTTATTATATTACAAATTACAAATATATTAGCACCACAATTGGAAAACAACATGAAGTGATCGAGCCAACCCAAAAAAATGAAAAGCCAAAAAATACCTCGAGAGAACAAAGTCCTTCGATGTGAATGATATGAATTACCTTTTCCACTGTATTTCTTTTCCTTTGTGTAGGAAATTAAAGAAAGACAACTTTGAACCCTTGTGATGAATATATTTGCAAAAATCTTTGATGATCACACATATCTTTATTCATATTGCATCAAGGCAGGGATAACATGCAAATCAGAAAACAGGAAATGATAGTCTGAATTGAACTATAATTATAGACAAAGTCAACATTGCTGATGCCTACAACATAGAAAATAAAGAGAATTTTCAGATTGTCAGAGTGAATGAAAAGGTTGAAGATTTTATTAAGTAAATACGTCTTTTTGAATGATTTGTAATTAAGTGATATTGTCTTTTATTTCTCAAGCGCACAGAAAAGTTGTAACCCAAAATATTATTTAGTCAACTTTTTCCAAGTAAATATTTCCACTTGATATTGCTAAGCATACTTCATTTAAACTTCTTCGGGAGGAAAAGATAAGGTTTAAGAGCACACACCATCAAACTTTCCTCTTATTTTTGATATACCAGCCGCGTTAATGTCTCAGAACCTGTTTGTTCCAATTGCATCATAAATAAATCAATATTTATTCAACTAAAGTTGCATAAAATTGGAGATTAGCATCGTATTTTAATGAAAGGAAGACATACTCAGATGTTGTCGTTGATTAGTACATCCTCAAAGGTAGATATCTTTCATCATTATAGTATAAAACAGATTTGAATACCAGAGGCATAAAGTACCGAAATGCTTCAGACAACAAAGGAGGTGAAGTAACAATACCTTCTATGCAGTTGTTAAATCCGTTGTACTTTATCCCTATGTTCATTATGAATCCATGTCACTACTCCATTATTCATCATCACATGTAAAAAAGGAATAATAAAGATATTGGGAGGAAATTATATATTATAAACATCCAAAGTGAAAAGTTGTAAAATTGAAGAATTTTAGATGATTGACGTTACCTAGTCACTTAAACAATTAACCTGGATGAGCTATCTCATGTGAGGGACTTAAATAGTTACAACTGCTCTTTAATTAACATGGAATATTAGAAGGCCTGAAAGGAAAAAAAAGGAACTAAAATGTTAATGTAAATGCTTTTGGACCAATAGTTTAATTTCTGTCAAAAAAGAAACGGCTTGGAGAAGTTGTAATCGAAAGAATATGTTCAGTTACTTTCTCTAAATTAAGAACAAAACTCACGGTTATGATAAAATGGCAACCATTTTGATTTTAAAATAAAATAAAATTTAGTCTTCCTATCCCAATCCTAATAAAAATAAAATTGTAATTGTTTTTTTTTACTTCCTATAAATTAGGAACAATGTCCAAATGAGCCGCGTGTCGTCGGCTTCATGAGAAGCTTTTGTCTTTGGCTTTTAATTATAGACAGATAAATGGTAAGTAACCTGTGAGGCGGGGTGAAGCTACCCTTGTCCACGGGGAGTCAATTGACATCCCTTCACTGCAAAATTACACCGTATGGATGTATCAATTTTTCTTAATGTATATATACAATATGTTGACCATGACATGACCGGAGCCCATTTATGGGAATACACTGGGTTCGTTGTTGTTATTGTTGTGACATGACCGGAGCTTAAATGAGAAGTGCAGAGTGATATAGCCGATCCCAACTTATTTGTGACTGAGGCGTAGTAGTCCTTATAAACTATACGTGAGTCACTTTGGCTTCTTCGTGTGTTTACTTTTTTATATTTGAGTTCTCTTAGCAAATATTTTGGCTCCGCCATTGATAGAAGGATAAATTTGATTGCTAGTATAACAATTATTTACAGAGTAGCTGTGTATAACTTTCAAATTTTTAAAAGAATTGCATGTTTCTTAGTGCCTGCTTCCCATTTACAAGCAAATGGAAAGGACCTTCTTAAAAGTATTTGAAGTAGAGCCTCTCCACATCTTTATCGATGTTGTATAAGCTTGGAATTTATTCTCTTAAAAAAAGAAGACTTATTTGATTATGTTACTAACGTGCCTAATTGTTGTGGATGACTGGATGTGTAGGCGCAGCAATTATTTCAAAGAGTTGCACAAACTATCACGACCGAAGCAATTGAGAATGTGAAAGCTGCGCTCGCGAAGAGTGAGATTGAGCAAAAAGCTGAGGCCAAAAAGAAAGCTGTGCCTCGAAAGGCAGCAGGGCAGAGTTGGGAAGATCCTACCCTTGCAGACTGGCCAGAGAGTAAGCTCATGCCCCATTTAATTTTTTCTTCTGATTTGGTTTTGCGTCGAATAGTTGATTCTATTTAGTTTATTCTTTTGATGCTCTGTCGTTGATCCAGTTTGTTCTCCTTCATGAATTGAATTGGGTACAACCTTGTTTGAAGGGTCCTGGCACTGTTTATAGAAAATGTCACAGTTGTGATGTTCTTGATAACCATGCAATCGTAGGGCCTAGAATTTAGGGAAGCAGTGACGAATGTCGAATTAGTTAGCCATGCAATTGTGGGAGTTGGGAGTTAAGGAAGTGTGAATTGGTCACCTGTGCAATCATTTAGCAAATAAAAAATTATTTCATCTTGTACTTCGGTTCAAATTTCCTTGAAAACTGGATATATTTGGAGATTAGTGGCACAATATTTGGATTAAGGGGAGATGCTTTTCGAAAGATCAAAATTTATGTGATTTAACAGAATTGAGGATTGAAAAGTATTTTGCCACATACTGTAAGTGTTTGGAAACTGGAAAGTGGGAAGGACTGGGGTGTATGAGGTCCTCGAATAATGCGACCATGTTACCCCCCCCCCCCAAAAAAAAAAAAAAACCCCCAACAGAAAAAAAGGTAAAGCTTTTATTTCGCTCGGCAAGGAGAAGAGAGAAGAAAAAAATCTCTTTGAGGGAGTGAATCTTCATCGTGATAATCTTCTTGTTTTCGCGAAAATTTTTGGTTGAAGGAAGTGAAGGTCTTCATTGTAAGCTAATGTATCGGTCCAAGTAACACCTATCATGGCTATCACCTTCATCTTATGTTTGCTCTCTTTGCATCTGGGAAAGGCGGGGGTAGTTAGAGCTGGTTTAAAGCAAAACAATTTACCATAATGAATATAAATGGTCGGATATATGTGTTGAATTAGTTTGTGCTTGATAAGTTTTTGGTACTCTGTTTCTAGTCTTTCTGAATATTTTTGGTTCCCGTGGGGAGTTGGAAAAAGGATTTCAGGAGTCCTAGATTGTTGGTTAATATATCTTGTGTGTTTTGAGTATCATGCTATAGTGCTCCTATTTAACATGAGCTACTGTCCTGCAAGTGGTTATCTAACTTTGATATTTCTTATTTCTTCATCTTTTGCTATACTTGACTCTTGGCTTTTTCTGTAAGATGAGTGGTAATTCTATTACAGTTGAATGATTAAGTTGGCTATTGGGATCTTGCAGATGATTACCGTATATTCTGTGGTAACCTTGGGAATGAGGTGAATGATGATGTTTTATCAAAAGCATTTTCAAGATTCCCTTCATTTAACATGGCCAGGGTAAGTTGTCTTGAAGCACTCTTGTTTTCTCAATACTTTTAATTGTCATAGATGAACTTGTGTTTTGTCATGAAGGAGCTGGGGTCGTCGTCTCTAGTACTATACTTTCTTTTATATCTTATATTTCCTTATCCTAGACATTTACGAAGTTGGGGAAAGCATTGATATATTAAAAGAAAAAATGAGAAGATTTTGCGAAAGCCTAGAAATTCTTCAATATGTGTTGCTATACGGGAAAAAAGCCTTTGTTGGGCTCTTGGGTGAAGGAGGGCTCGATTAACTATTTAGAAATCAGCATTTATTCTGCATACAAATTATTCTTAAGAGCGTTCTCTTTATGTATCAGTGCCTCTGGTGCAAAGTCCAATTGGTTTTAAACGTTGAAAGATAAAAAGAAGCGGGTAGTATTACTGAAATATGTGAAGAAGAAAGGAACCAAACTTATATTGCTTGACGTGTACGTATAAAGTGTTTTTTTTTTTCAAAATAGAAATTTTGTATCTGTCTCTTTTTCTGTTTTCCGTGTAAACTGGTGTATTCACAGTTGCTTCCATGCCCATGACACATGTATATTTGCACTAAATTAAGTGTACTGTCAGCTTTTGAATGTCTAAGATGGCGAGTTATCTAGGTTGGTGAGCATCCACAAGGAGATTGTATTGGTGGTGATCTGTATCCCAAGCACTTGGGTATAAACAATTGTGGATCTATGGTATGTTCAATTGAATCAATTCTTAGAATATCTTGAAGGATATGAGACCCCACCTTGATTTCCAATTTAAATTTCAGCTCCAGGTTTGGAACTGTCCATTGGACTGATTCAGTTATAACTACTGCGGGCCCCGTGACTATCTTTTCATTGGATTTGCTCAAAAGCAAAGAGTTTATACCCATATTTCTTTTCAAGACGCTAAACATAAGACGAATAGTCAGTGGAGTGTAGGTGGTGATGTCTTACTTCTTCCCTTCAACATATCATGTTAAACTTCATTTGTTATTGCCTTAAGCATGCCACTGTAGTGAAGGTTATGTTTCGCGCAGCATTGTGCTGAAGTTGTAGTTTCTGTGGTAGTTTCTCCGTCCCCATGCTTGCCTTGAATATGAAGAGAAAAGGTGTCTATGTAGGATGCAGATGGGAAAGAAGCGATGATCTTGTTTTTATTATTATGTATTTGAAGCCGACGTATATGTTCACTAGTTTGGGCCTAGGTTATATGTTATTAATGGTTTTATAAGTTGCTTCTAGGTTTAAAGATATCTTGTCAAATTCATTGAATCAAGGGTATTTTGTGCTTCTTCAAACTTTTCCTTTTTTGGGGCTTAGATAAATTCTTTTTAATGCTATCCTAGCTTTACTTTGGTCCTAGTTGTCTTAAAAGTCAACTTCTAGAGTTTTGTTAGGTGAATTGCATGCAAATATTGATATATTCACAATTGTACTTTGACCTCTATGGTGTCTGTTACTCGATGAAATTGCTGTTGCTTCTTTGGTACTTTGTTCAAAGGGAGGGGGATTCTTATTCCTAGTATTCAACATGATATTCCCAGACTTTTTCTTCATCTTAAATATTCATGTCAATGTCCACCGGGCTCCAAAATAGCCTTCTTTTCCAACTTTGCTGTATTATGCTTGGATGTCATGACCTTCTCTCTTCTTCTTATATTCATGTCACTATTCATCTGCCTCCAATTAGCCTTCTCTTCTGACTTTGCTTTATTATGCTTTGAAGCGATAGCAATACATGGCGGCTGCCGATCCCTCATGTCCAGTCACTCTTCTAAAATACTCAGCTACCCAATCCTATAATGTAACCTTGAATTGGTTATTCTGCCACATCTAGAGAGATCCCTTTTCTTTTTCTGCTTTTGTTGTGTAGTGCTTTATTGTCTACTTTTGGTTACTCAATTTATAAGTTCCCGTAAAACTTATGGGTTTCTACATTGTAATGATGACAGGTTGTGAGAGACAAGCGGACTGGTAAAACCAAGGGCTATGGGTTTGTAAGTTTCTCCAACCCTTCAGACCTTGTCACCGCACTTAAAGAAATGAATGGTAAGTGATCATTTCATGTGCAGGCATAGTTTCTTATTTTGCTTCTGCTACGAGCATATTCATTCTCTTAAGTGGCACACCTTAGTGTAAGGGTCTTTGACTGTTCGATGGTTAGCATTTTCCTTTTGTAAATCACCAGACCAGAATCAGTGGCTTCTGGAATTTCTCTAAGGGTGCTCAAACTTGAATGAAATTTAACGACAAAATGTGTTCAATATATATTATATACCTCTAAATCATAATATTTTACCTATATATACGGGGAAAGTTTTCGACGAAGGGTGGTCAATTACCACCCTTAAGTGAACGTAGCTTCGCCCATGACTGGAATGGTACAGGAAGAAAACTTTCATTTGGATCTGACAATTTCCTTGTTATGCTGTTTGTTGATGCTTCATATGGGTTTCTTTCTTTCCCTTGTTTGATGTCATAAGGTCTAAAGATCTGCCTTGCTTGGGAGAGTGTTATCTTGACCCCCTTTTCCCCAGCGCCAGATGACTAGCTGGATGATCCAGCAGCACAACAACTAGAAGGATGGTGCTTTTGGAATCGAGTTAGGTAAAGGAAAAATGAGATACGGATACTTTAGCGAAAGGAGCAGTGTGGCTCCTCTTAGGCTTTGCAAAATGAAGACTAGTCACTGCTGTTTGAAGTTGTTTGACTGGATATCGTATTTTTACTTGAATTCCTGAGTTGACAAGGACCAATAATTTCAGGGAAATATGTTGGAAACCGACCAGTTCAACTTCGGAAGAGTAAGTGGCAAGACAGGATTGATTATGAAGCTTTGGAAAAACAAAAGGTAATCATGCTTTCTTAATGATCAGGCCCGCTTATGATGTCACATTCTAAAGTGGACATTTCACTATATATTTCCTGTTGAATGTTTTGGCAGAATGTGTCTCCGAAGAAACCAAAGTTACCAAAGAAGAGTGTATTGCACAAGTGAGCGTCAAATCATATGATTGTGGATCAATGGTAAGATATTGTTGATCTATATCTATGGCCCTTTGGGAAAGGAGGAAAAAGTGGCAGAGTCGTTGATAGAGATGCTCCTATTCAACTTATGTAGTGCTTTATGCTTCAGTTGATGATAGTTATTTTCTCCTGCCTTTTATGGAATGATAGGTTGTCAAATGGAAGCCTAACTCTGTGAGATATTTGATTATATTCATAAATCAGTCTAATTGAACAAACGATGAAAACTTGCTCCAGTGTTTAGTGTGATCAAATAATCTTTACAGAATTAAACTATGGCTGCCCCATGTGAGTTGCCTCCTTTTGCAGTGCCTTTCTCTTATATGCTGGGGTTGAGTCGGGAATTTATGCGAGGGGATGTGAATTCTCTATATAAAAACTCATGTCTTGCTGATGGTGATAAATAATTTCTTATTAAGAATCACTAATAGTAAATTTTATATTTAACAGTATATTCACTAGCATCGCCTCCTTGTTTCCTCCTCAGACTAAAAATTCAAACTCATCTACCATAGACGGAGAGCTTGTAACTCCATTTTGGTGCAAACTTCGTCTCTCTAATCCTCTTTTCAGTACGCAACTCTCCTCTCTCTTACCCTAACTGTCCCTTTTGGTGCCATAAGATTTGATCAAAATACGGCCCGTAACCACAAGAAAGCCAAAGATCTTCTTACAGTTTTCTCTAAACGAAGAGGATCAATTTTTGGAGATGTGATGCAGTTTCTTTCTTTATGACATAAAATTTAGTATTAATATTTGCTCTTTGTGCTCATCTCTGGTCTGCTAAGTCTATGGTTTAAATGTGATCTTCGTCTTTGTTTCATGTTCTAAAGGTTATTAGTTAGTAGTATTTAAAAAGCCATTAAAATAACCAATAAAAATAATGCCGGATAGATTTTTTAGAATTATCGTTTATATGTTAAATTTTAGTGAAATTGATTCGCAAGAATTTAAAGTTTGTTGTCACAATTCGAGTAATTTCACTTTATCCATTTGATCTTTTTGGGTTGAGAAATGATTTCTCTACAGTTTTTGAATGGGAACGGTAAACCTCGCAGGATTGGGAAAAAGTACCTCCACCTTTTGAGGAGACGAACCCCCTTTAACTCAAAAGTCTATAAAAAATGAAATAAAAAAACTCTTTTGGGGATTTGTAAATGTCATTATTATCCCCTGACGAAGAGAAACTTTAAATATTACAACAATATGATTTAACTTCTTCCTTCAAAGAGAAGCATCTTCAAAAAAATCTGATTTTACACTAATAACACAATCTTGGAATATACAATACTTAATTATAAAAGAATTAATTATTTTTTTCATCTAAAAAGAAATATCTTTAAAAATATGAATTATTACACTAATAATTGTTACATGCTGCCAAGGCTAAAGTTTCTTTAAAATCTGACATTCATTCACGATATTTTTCCGTTTGTTTTTGCTCCCTGAACGTAAACAAATCTAATTTTCCCCTTTACGAATTACAAATATATTCATGCTTTTATGTAGATGTTATTTGGTCTTGTGGTTTGTTAGGATATAAGAAGAAGTGGTAATGGTGGCAACGAGTTATACAATGCCCGCAAATCGTATAGGTAAGGAAAGATGAATAGGAAAAGAAATACATAATCTAAGTTGTGGTAGAGAGGCAACTTGCATAAATGGGTTGCAAATGATAAAAGGAAGGCAGAGAAACGACCGTGACCAATACTAATGATATATAATTAAAGGGCAGTCTGGTGTTTTAAGCTTTCGCTATGTATGACGTTCGGGAAAGGCTCGTACTTGTAAACAAAGAATTTAGTGTGTAAATTTAAAGAGTAAGTCAAGTGTCAAACTATTCGTGTAAGCAGGCCTCGACCTCGAGTTAAATGAACGAAAGCAAGAAAGTGAAAGTGTATATTTTCTTCGCATGGCGCTTACAAACGGTTGGGCTTCCCTTTATATAGGGAATCTTATTATGCAGATGTCTAACTGACAAATTTATTTCGGAATTTATGCCGTGATCTTAGGGCCACTGTGGAAAGCTCGCTCTTTCTGTTATAAAATTATAATTGTATTATCTCGAGGTTGATCGTACTCGGCCTTGGTGTTCATCGGGCTCGAGCCCGATCCATATTGAACTTGCTTTTTGATGCAACCCCTCGAGCCTACAAAATGGGGGACACATGATTTTACCATATACAATATGGGATAACAATCTGTACATTTTAAACAAATTATTTTGGAGGAAAAATTAATCGTATTGTCTTAAATCTTAAAGTTTCCTCCCAACGTCGGATAAAAATGACATTTTATAAATCCCAGGCAATGGCTTTTCCATATTTTTGTTGGCTTTTGGATCAAAGATGATTTTCCGTTTCAAAAGGTGAGGGGGTATTGTTTTCCTACCCTAGAATATTGAGGGGGTAAGATGAAATTTACTCTAGAGTTTGAACTGAAAATGGTTTAAACTTCTGTAATGGTTTCTGGAGTTTTAATGAGGTTTAAACATTAGGAATTATTTTTGGAGTTTTAACTAATAAAGGTTTAAATACCAGGAATTGTTTTTGAAATTCGAACCCAACATATTTTATTGGACTTTTACTTGTAAAAGCTTCAAATTTAGTGCGAATTGGATATAGTTGTTTCGTATGTTAGTGTGGAGTTGTTTAGTTAGGGGTAAAAATATTAATTCCGTCGAATCAGTAGCTATTTTGGTAATACATTTGAGAAGCAGGCTAACTTCTAGTTGCCGGTCTAAAAAGTGACTAACCTAGTTAGTTTTACGTAAAAATAGTACGGTATAACTAGTTTTCGGACTGGTTAATCAAAAATATTCAGCATTTATCAAGTCAATGAAAAATATATTAAAGACTGGAGTACTGGTGCTCGAAACTCCAATATATTATACTAGAGTTTTAGTGATTTGTGTTGGAACTCCATCATATTATGTTGGAGTTCCAGCATACTATCCCAGAACTCCAATATAATATGTTGGAGTTCAAGTATAATTATGCTGGAACTCCAGCATAATATATTGGAGTATTTTTCAGGTTTTTGAATAGTATTTTCGTTCAGATTTATCTTTATATAAAAAATGGCTAAATTTCGATTACTTTTGAAATTAAGCTATTTTTGAACGACCAGTTATAAATCTGACTATTTTTAAATCTTTCCCTAGTTTTACCAATACCAAAAGAGCCTCAAGAATTTGACAATTTGTGGCCAAACTCTTCCGATCCATCCGCCACAAAAATATAAGCGTGGCTGGCCAGTTTTGGAATTGATAATTAAAATATGTTAGTATTTTGTAAAGTAATTAAAAAAATAGTCACTGTTTAATATAAAATAAAATGTAGAAAAGATCCTTAGCTGAACTACAAAAAATTTTTTAGTATAATATGTTCGATTATGGAATTCCTGCGTATAAAATTGCTACACACAATATTGTAATTTCAGTGCGTTATGAATTTCAGCATATTATATTGAAATTTCAATATGTAAAAAATTCAAACTATATTATTGTTGCGTTTTTTCTTTGAAGGCTGTGAATTAGAAATGGAAGAGGCACCTTTTGGATTGCACCTTTATATCTCATTCTTCTTTTGTCTATAAATTTAGAGACTTGGCGTTATTTTTCAAATATGAAAAATTTGAAAACTTCTCCGCTCTTTTCTATATTGTTGCACAATTTTCCAAATAAATATAAGAATCAAGTGTGATTTGCTCTGTTGAGTTCGCTGAAGTTCTGTTATTTGAAGTGCCACTATTACAGAATTGTTATTCCGTTCTATCCTGAGAGGAATTAATCTGTATACCTTGGGCAATAGTGAAGGAATTAAATATCTTAAGGACTGGGCATTTGCATCTATACACGCTTTTTATGTCACATTTTAATTTGTGCCCGTTTTGCAAAAAAAATTACAAGCGTACCCGTTTTTTCGTATAATTTTAGCACATGAGGTTGAATTAGCAAAGACAATCAAACAAAAATTCAGCATTCTACTGGGCCTGAGTTTTTGTGTTGTAACTAGGAAACTTCAGTTCTAGAGCTGAAGTTTTTGTGTTGTAACTGGGAAAAGTTGAAGTTATTGTGTTGTAACTTGCAGAGCTGAAGTTTTCGTGTTGTAATTGAGAAACTCCAGCTCTACAGCTGAAGTTTTTGTGTTAATAATCGGTACTACTGAAGAGACAAAAGGTCTATCCTTGAAAGAAATATCTCAATACAGGGACACGGCACAACAAAATTCCATGGATGCGATAAGTGTTAGGACCGAAAAAGCAGGTGTAATGCGGAAACTAGCAAAGCAAACGTTGAATGACGATAAATTACAACAACACAAGATAAATCTACCAAAAGAGACACAAACATTTAACGTGGTTCGGTCAACTGACCTACGTCCACAACGGAGATGAGCAATCCACTATAATAAAAGAGAGTACAAAATATCGAGAAAACAACCTCACGAAGAGGCAAACACAAGTGATACACTAACACTTGTCCCGTAAAATTCTCCCCCTAAATACTACTCTTCAAGCCCCCTATGGCTACATTGTGGATGCTACTGAATGAGAAGGAAGGATCCCCAATTTATAGAAGTCCAAACATTTTCCTACAAGAGAAGGGACTAGCCAAATATGAAAGAATTTCTAATTTCCTTTTACAAAAAAGAAAATCCAACTTAGGTAATTATATTGTCCCTTTCCTTCAAGAGATAGGAAAACCAAATATGGTAAGAAAATTATGGCAAACACCTAACAATTCTCCCCCTTGGCCTAAATTTTCTGACAAAATAAACTTGATCCCCCTTCTTCTCATAGCCTTCAACATGTCGCATCTCCAGATCTCCGCCACAAAGTTTGTCTCAACGTGCGTAACACACCGGTCTAATTTCCCAGACAAAAATCATGATTATCGTCAAATATGTTGCGGCTAGAACTGTACCCGCCAAGATGAACCTTTTTTGAACCTTGCTCTGATACCACTTGTTAGGACCGAAAAAGCAGGTGTAATGCGGAAACTAGCAAAGCAAACATTGAATGACGATAAATTACAACAACACAAGAGAAATCTACCAAAAGAGACACAAATATTTAACGTGGTTCGGTCAACTGACCTACGTCCACAACGGAGATGAGCAATCCACTATAATAAAAGAGAGTACAAAATATCGAGAGAACAACCTCACGAAGAGGCAAACACAAGTGATACACTAACACATGTCCCACAAAATTCTCCCCCTAAATACTACTCTTCAAGCCCCCTATGGCTACATTGTGGATGCTACTGAATGAGAAGGAAGGATCCCCAATTTATAGAAGTCCAAACCTTTTCCTACAAGAAAAGGGACTAGCCAAATATGGAAGAATTTCTAATTTCCTTTTACAAAAGGAAAACCCAACTTAGTTAATTATATTGCCCATTTACTTCAAGAGATAGAAAAATCAAATATGGTAAGAAAATTATGGCAAATACCTAACAATAAGGGCAGCTGAAGAGCGCAACGAATAGGCCAAGGAAAAGGGTGCCTCAACATTGCAGAATGTTAAACTATCAGGTACATATGCAACAGAAAATGGTGCACAAGCTAAATACACTATTACTCAAAGTGTTCAATATGTTAGCTGAAAAAGCTGGAGCTGCTAAAGACACTGCACTTGAGAAAGGCCAACAAGTTTATGCTGCAACTAAGGACACCCTCTCAAGCGCTGGACAAACTGCAGTACAATCAGCACAACAAGCTAAAGATTATGTTGCCCAAAAAGCTGGAGAGACTAAAGAAGAAAAAAGACAAGTTAAAAATTTTTAAAAAAAATGATGAATATATATTAAATAGGGGCAACCAAATAGAGCGCCCGTGCAATTTTACCTTAACGACGCACCAAGAAATTAGTGGGCTCAATTTTATACTTCCTAAGCATTTCTGTTTCTCTTTTACTTTACAAAGTTTTCTGGTTTCGAACAGAGATTAATAACAATTATATCATGTAGATAAAAGATGATCATATCATAGGGAAATAAAAAATATAGTCATTGTGACTATAATATTTTTTCTTGTGTCAAAGTTCTAGTGAGTAAAAAAGAAGATTTATTATTTGATAATGTGTCTAACGTGCCTATTCGAAATTGAGAAATGTGAAACCAAAGCATTGAGATTTGAATAAAATGCTGGACAGACTTGGAAAAGATCCTAGTAAGGCCAGAGAGTAAGCTCAATTGCCCCATTTAATTCCTTTCGTCCAGTTTGGTTTTTGTTTCAAATAATTTGATTATATTTAGTTTATTACTTTGGTTTTCTCCCCTCACCTTTGTGTGTGCAGTAGACCTAATCTGGATTTCAGGAGACCTAATCTGCTATGCTTTAGTTATCCAATTTAACATCAACTACTTACCATTTCAACATATGGAATTTGAAATTCTTAGTGCTTTATGTCAGTTGATGATGGCTCTTTCTCCCACTTTTTTATGGCCAAGGGCAATAATAGATTGTCGGAAAATAATTAGAAATAACTAAATTTCAAAAGTATTCGAAATTCAGTCATTTTTTTGTAAAGATAAAATTTGAACAAAAATATCCCTAAAAATCCAAAAAAATTCTAGCATAACATGCTGGAGTTCGAATTTTTTATATATGACATTCCAGCATAATCTGTTGGAATTTCATAATGTGCTGGAGTTCCAACATAATGTGCTGGAAGTTTATACGTAGGAGGTCCAAAATCCAGTATATTATGTTAGAACTTTCCGTGT
This sequence comes from Nicotiana noctiflora, assembly GCA_032618575.1. Taxonomy (NCBI): domain Eukaryota; kingdom Viridiplantae; phylum Streptophyta; class Magnoliopsida; order Solanales; family Solanaceae; genus Nicotiana; species Nicotiana noctiflora. The sequence continues at coordinate 12,294 of JASVEL010002367.1, read as the reverse complement.
TTCATCTAAAATAGTGACTATTTTTCAATAATTTTGCGCACGCTGACTATTTTTCAATTATCAGTTCAATAACTGACTAACCCATGTTATTTTCCTTAGATTGTCGGATGGAAGCCCAATCCTGTGAGACGCTTGAGTGTATCAATAAATAATTTAGTTAGAAGACCGATGAATTTGTTCCCATGTTTAGTATGGACTAAAATAGTCTTTGCCGAATCACATTATGGTTGTTTATGTCGGAGCCGAGGGTATATTGAAAATAGTCTCTCTACTTTCGTAAGAAATGTAAGACTATATACATACTATCATGCCCATATTTTATTTATGGGATTACAATGGGCTTATTGTTTTTGTTGTTTGAATTAAAATATAGTTGTTGTTTCATGTGTTTTTTGGTTAAAACAACCAATCGGTGGAGAAACGCAAAAATAAAGGTCAATGAGCTTGAAACAAGCGATGAAAGTGAACACAATATATTAAAAATTAAGCCGTGCCAATTTATAAGAACTTGGTTTCAAAATATCAACTTCGATTAAAAAAAATTGTTTCAGTATCCAATACACATAAACGGAGAAATATTATTTTGACTTCTTTTCACTAATATCAGCACTTGACGTAAAAATTGCACGGGAAATCTTATTTGGGCGTCCCCTTTTAACCTGTAGCCGTTTTATCATTTTGTTTGTATCCGTACTCACTTTTTAAAAAACTTCAGCTCCCCTTTCTCCTCCCCTTACAACATAGATACTTCAGCTCTATTTTTCAGTTACAACACAAAAACTTCAGCTCTAGAGCTAAAGTTTTTCAGTTACAACATAAAAACTACAAATTTATTAGCTGACTTTGAATTTTGTGTTTACGGCTGACTTCATGAATGATGCATATCTTTGTGGGAAAAAGAAACAGTAAAATTTTGAGTGATTTTATAGTGAAAAAAATTTAAAAGATATTATTTTGAATTTATTATTCTCGAAGATTTTTTTACTCCCAAGTAAAAAGTATAGCTAATCTCAAATATGGTTGTCAAATGAAATATAGATTGGATGTTTCTCATCACCGAAAAATTATACAGAAACTATTTCTTTTAGTTATATAAATATGGTTGAATTTCCCTCTAAATAAGAGAAAATTATAGTGTAGTGAAATAAAGGGTTCAAAAAAAGTATATTTATCAGAAGTTTTTATTTTATAACTGAAAATTATTTTATAACTGGAAAAAGCAAAAGTTTTTGTTTTAACTGGAAAACTTAAGCTGGAAACTGCTTAAGTTTTTATTTTATAACTGAAAAACTTAAGCTAAAAACTACTTAAGTTTTTATTTTATAACTGAAAAACTTAAGCTAAAAATTGTTTAAGTTTTTATTTTATAACTGAAAAACTTAAGCTCTAGAGCTTTAACTTTATATTTTATAACTAGAAAACTTAAGTCGAAAATTGCTAAGTTCTTATTTTATAACTAAAAAACATGAGCTGAAAAATTGCTTAAGTTTTTCGGTTACAAAGACAAAACTTCAAAAAGAAAAACTTCAGCCCCATCAGCTGAAGTTATGTGAAAAAACGGGTACACTGGCAATTTTTTTTGCAAAGCGAACACAAGTTAAAATATATCACAAAAAACGGGTATAGATGCAAATGCGCACTTGACATACAATAGTGATGATATTTATCCAGTGTACACTTCTCTAGCACACATGAAACAACATCCATCGCTTTGCATGCTTCTTGTTCAAGCAACAAAAGCAATGACTTCTAATAACATTACAGGTAACGACGTAAGATTTAATAGCAACTCATCAACCACATAAATTGAGATGTTTCTGCTTATATTACACATCCACCTGGTCCTGCAAGGGATGCAGAAAGTAGCCTTATTTGAAAGAAGTGAAAAAACTGATTGTGTCCTTGAGCGCCTCGATGAATCGATCGACGTCATCTTTAGTATTGTAAAAGTGAAGGCTGGCACGTGCACTTGCACTGATTCCCAAATGCCGATGAAGCGGCTGAGCACAGTGGTGACCTGATCTAATAGCTACACCATGCTGCAGAAAACATTGTTATTAAGAAAAACCTTCTTAATGTACGTGTTCTCTTAAACTGTTAGTACGCATACCTGCGCTAGCTTAAAGATGTATTGCACATATATATAGACATGATTTGTTTTCCAGATCCGAATCTCATTTCTGTGAGAGTAAAATCATAATTATGCATGAGCTAGGAAGAAGTTCTATTTCCAAACCTGTTGGTCAAGGAAAGTTGCAATATCTGTTGGGTGGACATCTTTCACATTGAAAGAACAAAGAGCCGCTCGCGTAACAGTTTGTGAAGGTGCAGGGCCATAAATACGGACATCAGATACAGAAGAGAGGTTATCGTACAGGTAATTAGCCAGCTCCATCTGCAGAAGGATATGAAAATGGGAAGCGCCATTATATAACTAAAAGCACTCCCTTAATGAACGCATATTACACAATTTTATCTTTTATTTCCTTGATGCATCAGATGATTCAGATCAAACCATTAGTGTGTACTAAAAACACCTCTGCGCGCCAAAAACTTGAGATGAACCCAAATATTGTAATGATTCAAAAAATTAAAGGAATATATGTAGATGATTGATTCATTTCAATTAAGGGTGTGTTTGGTATGAAGGAAAATGTTTTCCATGGAAAATGTTTTCCTAGAAAATGTTTTCATGGAAAATGAGTGATTTTATACAAATTTTCTCTTGTTTGGTTGGTAAGTGGAAAATATTTTCCGGAAAATATTTTCTATGTTTGGTTAGAGAGTAAAAAATAGTTTTTTTAGAATTTTTTTTTTTGCAACTCTCCTACCCCTCCCCCTCCCACCTCCCCCACCCCTCCCCTTCCCGAAGTCTCTAAAAATTGACACAATCTAAAGGAACTAATGTGATGCTTTACTTTTTAACGCAAAAATCGCGTATTTCCGAATCGGTAAATTTATAATTTCTAAACCCGTAAACTTTCGAACTCATAATTTTGGAACTTGTAAAATATTGAGTCTTTAAATGATAAATAATAAAATTAAAAAATGAAAAATATATTTTAAATTTTTTTTGGGGGGAGGGGGGCAGGGGTGGGCTGGGGGGGCTGGGGGGGAGGGTGGCAGTAAATCGAAAAAAATAAAAATTTAAATTACAAAAAAAAAAGTAATTTTTTTTGTGGGGGGGTGTGGGGGGTGGGGGTGGGGGTGAGGGGGTAGGGAGTGGGGGTGGGTGGTGCAAAAAAATAAGAAAATAGAAATTTAAAATTATAGAAAAAAAAATTAAGGTAAAAGAAATTTTTTTGCGGGGTGGGGTGGAGGGGTAGTAGGATGGATGGTAACGGAAAAAATAAAATTTTTCTAAAAAAAAAAATTATTTTTTGGAGAGGGGGTGGGGTGGGTTGGTGAGGGTGAGAATGGTTGAGAATGAGCTTTGGAAAATGTTTTCCCTTCTTTTGATAAGGAAAACATTTTCCTCCAATTGGAGGAAAATGAATTGATAAGGAAAATGTTTTCCAAAACATTTAAGCCAACCAAACATGGGAAAATTGGAAAACATTTTCCAGAAAATGTTTTCCTTCATACCAAACACACTCTAAGTTCTAAATTAATCTAAAGATAGGGCACTAAACTCCATGAAGTGGCAACAGCGACCCCCCTGGAGTTAAAAGAAGTGAACAGACCACCAAAGAGGTACTGACATATATACAGTTCCAACTTCCACTCACGTGGAAGGTGCTAAATTAGTGATACAGCACTTCAACTAATTATGCCTAAATAAAGGTTTTGACTGTTCATGTTTCATAGCAAAGCATTTATCCTTGGTAGCAAATACTGAGCCAAAAGCCCAGGAAGATTACTTCTCAATGTCTTCATTCAAGCTGGAACGTGAAAACTAAAAGAAGTGAAAAATAGTAAACAAAATCCAACTGCTACATTTTATCTCTTCAGTATAATGCAAATGTGTATAATACATGTTTTTCCTAATTCAAATTTAGATGCTACCACATTTTTCTTTCCTTTGGGATGGGTATTTTAGGTGCTAACATTTCTTAGAACAGTGATGTAGAGTATTAGTGATATTGAGTATAAGGTAAAGGGGTGTTTCTCAGTATCAGCTAAGCACAATTCAGGAAATTAAGCAAAAGACAACCATCCAAATTGGAGAAAGAAATATTGCTTGGTTTTTCCGAAGAAGCAATCACAGAAAAGGACAATTGTATTTTATTGGCGAGGCAAAATCAAAACAGAAATAGATGTGATGCTTCTTATAGTCTGTAAGAATGCAAGTCAAATACTTTCTTCATTACTTAAACAGTTAGCCTGTAGAAGAGAAGGCTTCTGCTATTAAACTATCCAAGTCACAGACCTATAACCTGCAGTCGGTAAAACGGGGCATGTGACCAACAGGTTTGGAAATAAAACTTCTTCCTAGCTCATGCATAAACATATCCAAAGTCGCTTATATGCTTCCGGTTTGCCAACATCTTTTTCTTTCTTCATTGTGGTTTCAGTGTTTGGCAGGTTCTTGGGGGTAGGATAATAAGAAGCTTCAGAATTGAACACCTAACTTTACAATACCTCAATATTTGAATCCTTGGAAACAATTAAGGATTGGTTGGATTGAACAAAATGAAAAAAAAGGGTACAGAGTTGTAACAAGGCGTTGCACAAATAATGGGAAAAGAAAATATACAAAATCTCAGAAATTGCTTGCAACCAAATGAAGTGGCGGCCGGGCGGCCGGGGCAGGGGGGGGGGGAGAAGAGGGACTGAAGAAACACGGACAGTGAGGATTGATATTGCCAAACCCAACTTGTTTAGGACTTAGGGGTTGTTGTTGCAGTAGTATGATGCCAAAACTACCTCAACACTAATAAATAAAAATAGCAGATCTTACCTTTTTTGTACAAGTAAAAAAAATTAGTTCATAAATTTAGCCAGGGTTCTAGAAGCAGATCTTACCTATTTACTGATCACACATCCTAATTTTTCTCTCTACCTCACCAATACAGACACAAAGTAATTACTTGTCTCCTCTAGCTCCCTCGCCTTTATTCATGTTGATAATACCTTTCTTAATACAAACAAGCCAGTAAACCTATTTAAGTTGGAAGCTTCTTAAACATCATCATGACCCAATCCCACGATGCAGGTAAATAAGTGTGTCCACCGAAAGAAGCAAATTAGCGAAACAGAATTGTGAACAGATGCATGGATTTCAGACAGAAAGTGCAAATTTATCTCTCTAAATTTACCAAGTAGACTTCATGAATACGCGGTTACGGGATATAAACTCACCTCGTAATCATGAATCCGTTGCATGCCAATTTCAGACAGATAATCGATTGCAGCTCCAAGCCCAATTGCTTCTCCAATTGCTGGAGTCCCAGCCTCAAATCTGATCCCATTTACAAAAGAGAACTTAGAAGAGCACTTTGATTAAAAAATCAGATGCTTGACCAATAGTGAAAAAACTGAAGTTCCAAACTTATGTACCATTTTTCTTTTTCTAACATATGTATTATTTCCTGATCCAATATAAACTTTAAAGATAATCTAGACATACTTAAGATGAGAAGTTGTAATCAAATTCATTGACGTGAACCTGCATTAATTATCAACGTCTCATATAGAATGCAAAACCAAGTTTTTAAGGACAAAATTATATAGGAGAAGATTAAGACGTAAAGCATCATATAATGCTCAGAAATGATGAGGAGGAGGATGAATAGCTTAAGCTTTAGAAGTATAGCCATCTTTGCATAGAACTAAATCACAGAATCAAGAAGTAAAACCAATCTCCCAATGGTAATAACAACTAAGAATCAACGACAATAAAGGCAGGATGGAGTTTCCAAATTGAACCATCTTGAAGATGGAAGCGACAAGTGTTATTAAATTTAGAGGACAGCATTCCACTAATACAAGTGGAGCAAGAAAGGGGCCCAAGGAGCACAGCCTGAGGTTAAAGGTAATGGTATTAATATCTAGAGATGATGAAAATGGACAAGTAGAGAAACTAAAATTATAATAACTGAATAATATTTCGGGAACATGGTTCAAGACACGCATTGGAAGCAGATAAAGCTTGAATGGACAAAAAAAGAGTTAAATAGTTGTCAGTATTGCCAGAAAATTCTAATAGGAACACGGGAAAAAGCAACAAACCTAGAAGGAGGTTCAGCATATGTTGAATGATCCAAGTATACATCAGCTATCATTTCACCACCACCTGTAATTCAAGGAACAGGACACAACCTTAAGAACCGGCTTGATTGAAACCACAGTTAAATATGTTAAATCCTTCTAACAGCATGAGATTTATAAGGCACAAGAACTCAGAGCTGAAGAAGTAGAATGTTAATAAAAGATAATTGGCTTTGATTTTCTATTTTCTAATAAAGTTAAGAAAAAAATATCACATACCAAGGAAAGGAGGCATGGCAGAAAGGATCTCGCTCTTGCCATACAAGAATCCAACGCCTGTAGGCCCACACATCTGAAGAATGTTTATCCTCAATTTCAAATACTCAATGGAGAACCAATTGTATACTACATGTCATTGTCCTCACCTTGTGAGAGGAAGCAACAAGAAAATCAGCATCCAGAGTCTTAACATCAACCACCATGTGTGGAACACTTTGACAAGCATCTACAAGCACTTTTGCTCCAACATCATGCGCCCAACTTATGACTTCATCCATTGGAAGAACAGAAGCTGCATGAAATGGGATACCACTAAGAAGAGACCAATGGACAAGAAATGGGTAAAAAGAAATATGGGAAAGCGAATGCACAAAGAGAAAGTGTATCCTGATTTGTAATAAAATAACAATGAGCAAATCGAAATTTAAGCCACGAGATCATCACAATTAACCCCAAAAAATAAAATCTAAAACATTTACCAAAAACAGTGACTGTTATCCACTAAGTTACATTGTCTAAGCGTACTACATGGTTAGACATTAGGATCACAATTTTGATAATCGTGGTGTCCAGGGTCAGCTTGTGTGCACCTCGACTAATTTCAATGGGGTACCTGCAACCTCCCACCAGTACAAGTACCGGGTTTTCCACCAACCTGGACATATGGGAAGAAATCACCAACTGCTTTTTGCCTCTAGCTGGGATTTGAACCTGAGACCTCGTGGTTCTCAACCCTCTTCATTGACCACTAGGCCATACCCTTGGTGCTATCCCAATAGTTAATATTAGGGAATGCATTATAAAAGTTTGACTCATCCGAATATTATGATACTGAAACTAAGCTCGTCGTCAATTGTGAGAATTAACCCCGGGCAGACTCAAGTTCCACATGACAACATTCCCTATTGAAGAAAGAAGCATCTGATTGGAAAGCGAGATTTGAGAGATCACTAAGACAGTAAATTTGTTTGTACAGATGATCTCCACTAAGACAGAAAATAGGTTTGGGCAGATGATCTCCAGTCCCCTACCCCGTTCAAGTTCTGTCCTGAAGTACTTGCTGGGTTCCATTTTCTTTTTTCACAGGTCAATTCTCAAGTATTACACTTGTTTGCTTACTTCACATATTTTGTCAGCAAGCTTTGCCAAAAGCAATAGAAAATGATAAGTAAAATGGCAATTCCCTCCCAGAGTTTCGATATATCAGAGAAAACTACTACACATTATCTTCCAGTTGTGCTGTTCCCAATAAATTTTCAGTTGAGCAACAGAAAAAGGGAAAGTCAAAATGAAAGATTATTTTAAGAATATCAGTGAAATCAGACACAGACAAACTTGGAAATTCTCAAAAGCGGGAGCAGTCCGGACAAACCTGATATAGAATAGTTCCTACAGATTTTTGCAATGATCAAATCCATGCTTAAAAAGACCTCAATAAGTCAAAAATTCTAGACAAATTCGGTTCATTTCTACTAATTTCAGTCAATATAAGAAGTAGCAAGTACGTCAATTACTCTGCAACAGTTTCTGTTAGCTTCTTTCTGACTATGATTAGCAGTGATTCATGCAACAGGAAGAGCAATATGATCTCTTTTTCCTTTTAAGGTCAATACAAACGCAGAGAAAAGAGTATTATTACAAGTTGGAATAAAAGCGTCATCTATATCTCTGGTGCTGCATCAATCTGAGATGAGATTGAATCGTGGGTCCACAAGATTCTTTTATTATCTGGAAATCAAAATTAGTGGTGTTCCTCAAATAGACGAGCCTCTCTTGATCAAATAATTATTCACAACCTAAAGAAAAAAATTGGATAAGGTAAAGTGTTCACCAACCTAACATATTTGAGACATGATGAATGACCAGAAGCTTTGTCTTCCTTGAGAGAAGGCCTCTTAATTGATCTACATCTGCAACTTCATCCTCTGTCAAATTTACAAACCTAAGGACAGCACCAGTCTTTTGAGCCACAAGTTGCCAAGGAACAATTGCACTATGATGTTCAGCTACTGTGGTTATAATCTACAAATTAAGAAGACAGCAATTTGTAGTCAAATACAAGCAGCATGTCTAAGTACTTCAACGACAATTGCCAGAAAGATTTAAGAAAAGGTCAAAAAAGGATCAAAAGTTAAAAAAAAAATCTGATGGGAAGAAAAGAATAACAATAAATATGTGTTCACTAAAGCTATATATAATTAACATAACCAGATAATTCTATGCCAAATAACAAACTCTAGGAAGAAAGAAAATACACCTCATCTCCTGGTTTCAAGTTTGAGAGTCCCCAAGAGTAAGCCACTAAGTTGATAGCTTCAGTAGCATTTCTTGTAAAAACAATCTCTCTAGCTCCGGACGCATTAATGAAATTTGCCACCTTTTGCCTAGCTGACTCATACTCATCTGTCGCCTTTGCACTTGGTTCGAAATTATGATACAAACTAGTTAATATCGTATATATGAAAATCAATCAATCAACTATGCATCAATACTAAATTAGTGTTGGTTCTATGAATGTTCTGTGTCTATTCCACTATGTTCAGGTTCACAGTGTACATAAAAATAGCATGCAACGGAACCACAAGCCTATGAAATTTGTAATGAATTTTTTTATTGATAGATAAAATTGCGACGAACTTCTAGATTTTATAACAATAGAAGAAAATGCAGAGTACAAAATATTTAAGATGAGTACCTCAAATAATGAATGCCCCGGTGGACGTTGGAATTGTAAGCTTCATAATAATTCTGCAAAGCTTTGATTACAGCTGTTGGCTTTTGGGACGTTGCAGCATTGTCCAAATATACAAGCTTTGAGCCATTTATCTCCTGCAAATATCACTATCATATCATTCCATGTAATATCAATTCTACACTGCTAATGCCACCCCAAACCAACATTAAGAGAACAATTGGCATGGTGTATTAGAAGAAGTAAACGTGGTATATAGTATTCTACTTAATTACCCAGTGTTTGCTACTCTGTTTCAATTTCCCACATAGTTAATCTCACCACAAGCTATACATCAATTTATGTCATTATTTTTCACTTAGCCAGTGTGGTATAAGCAATACCATGATCAATTATATATGGATAAACATTCAAAATGGTGAAATTACCACTTAGGTCTCCTCAAACCCTTTTTCAGACCATTATACAATTTTGACAAACATAATGTTTTGTATTATCAAATTTTTAATAAAATGAACAGAACACCCGATGAAAGAAAATCCCAGCGTTATTAATCACCATATTACAACTACATAACTTGTTTCTAAATCAAACACCCGGAGAGTTATCAGATTATTCCACTTAGCTCGTTTATGTCACTCAAAAATCTAAATTTCAGCTAGCATTTCACAGGAACTTAACTCTGCCTATCTGCAGAGCACATCCGGTCCCAGACTAACATAAAGAAGAATGGTTGCAGTTAGCTAACAGCCAGCAGTATAGTTAAATTACAATAAACCCTGAAATAATACATAAAATTCATCCGTAAAATAATACATAGAATTCATCTGTATAATCTATTTGAGTTTTCAGCGAAAACAGTTCTGGCAGAACTGAGTTTTTGAGTTTTCAGAAAACAGAAGATTTTGCAAAGAGAAAAAAAAGGAATAACATTTTTTGAAAATTTGAAGATTTCAAAAAGTCAACCTTTACGCAAAAACATTTCAAACAAACAATTTATCCAAAAACTTAAATATTACAGTGTTTGCGGAAACTTAAACAAACGCCAAGAATCTTCCACGCCGCCAAAAAACTGAAGCAAAATTTAAAAGTAGCAAGAGGGAGGACCTGGTGAAGTATTGGGAAGTCGGACCGGGTAATATGACCGAGCGAACCGGGTCCAATTTTCGTGTCGTTTATTAATGGAGGAGAAGATGCTGCTGAAGCTGAAACATGTAACGGCCGGGACCGCCACCGGAGCGTACCCGAGCTCCGACTGGTAAAATTAGGGTTCAGTCTAACCGTTCGGAGACACGGCAGTTTCAGAATAGCGCCTTCCATCGTCGTCGACGTCGTAGTTATCATCGTCGGCTGTGTGAACTGCAACTACTACACACAGTATCTTTTCTTTTTTCATATTTATATATACTCTTTCATATTTATATATACTCCCTCCGTTTCAATTTATGTGAACCCATTTGACTGGGCACGGAGTTTAAGAAAAGAAAGAAGACTTTTGATCTTGTGGTGTAAAATGAGGCACCTTTATTTTGTGTGGCTATAAATCATTGCATAAAAGTAAATTGTTTCCAAATAAGGAAAGTGGTCATTCTTTTTGGCACAGACTAAAAACGAAGTATATATTTTTCCTGTTAATTTGTACGTATTTGGTAGTTGCACCACTTCTTACTGAAATTACATTAAACACCTTGTTCACGTGGTAGCGTTCCAGTCTTCGAGATTCGATCCCACGTGCTCTATTAACAGTAATGGTGTGCGCATCTTAAATATTTTAATTTGAGCCTTAATCAATATTTTTCTAGTATTGCTGTAAATACTGATACTATTTATGCAAAAATTATTAAGTAAAAAAAATCATAAAGTACCCATTAAACTTGTTCGAAAAAATTTATGTATATACCTAAATTTTATATGCAACATTTTACCTCGTTATTTTATTCTTAAGTGAATTTAATATATATTTAACCCAAAATTTAGATCTAGAAGATTTTCTAATAGAATATAGAAAATATTAGCCTATATTAATATTCTAATAATTGTTTAACTGATTTTGTAACAAAATGTCACGTGTACTATTCAATAAATAGTACTTCCCTCCTGTCCAAAATAAGTAATTTTTTGGCATTTTTTTTGTTGTCCAAAATAAGTGATTTTTTCAAATTTCAAGAATAACTTTATTACTTTTTTTTTTACATTGTCCTTGGAGTAAATAGTGTTGTAATATGTGTTAGGAGTGTTTATGTCAGATAGTAAAGGTTGATATGGTCAATTCCATTGCTAATTAGTGCTAAAAGATGAATTACTTAATCTGTGTGAAAACATCCAAAAATTACTTATTGTGGATCGGAGGGAGTATGTACTATTCGAGTAACAATAAACAGCAACAATAAAGCAATATTCAATAGCCTAAGAACAAAGAGGATAACATTAAATAGCACTAAATGATAATGAAGGGCACTAATGTAAATAAATGCAAGTAAGCCGCCTGAAAATGATGAGATTCTTTGATAATATCTCTGAGAAAAGATGGATAATAATAAGCCTTAGAATATTCTGATACTCCTTAGATTGTGGGAGAAAAGATCGACACATATCTAAAGAAAAGGTGTATTTTGTGTGTTAACGATAAATAAAGAATTTTCAGAGAATGTTAATGTATTATTTTTATAGTGAGTGTCCAATCCCCTCTACAATACATTCTCGTTCTATTTATAAGGGCCACAACACCCTAATAGTATAATAGGAGGAATATTCCCTAGAATATCCTCTGTAAGATCTTATTTCTAAGACTAGTCGTTACAACTCTGCTAAAGGGAGTACCCATCATCGTCCTTATCCTCTATTAGGTCAACTCGACCCGCCTATGTCCTTTGTTAGGTCACTTGTGATGACCCAAAATATCATCTTTAAATAAATAATCATCTCAATTAAGACCTTGAAAAGTGCTTTCAATAATTCCTCAACTTGTGTATGCAGTCTATATAATTATTTTTCGGAAGGTTTTTGTATGAAAAATGGATTAAATTATGAATTAGAGCTTTAAAACTCAATTGTTTGGTGATTGTTGTATAGGGGAGGTGTTGTCCATTTCATTGTAAAATAGGTTGTGGTCGATACATAATAGTTATGACGCTTGAATGATAACTATAGTATTGTTTCTCTTATTGTAGACT